>JAMKCH010071575.1:0-106537 GCA_023653785.1 Ophioderma brevispina
TGTACTGACAATTTTGAAAAGAAAACACCAAAATTTGAATGAAATCTAAGTGTGATCGGCGTATGAACACACAAAATGCATGCGAGGCTAAGAGTCGGAAGTGAACCTGTGAAAATATGGCATCTGTAAAAATCAGTGAATATCTAAAAATCTAAACCTAAATGTTATCTTCAAATTTTGATATGTTGTAGAGAAATGTCTACTGCTTGTATTAATATAATCCGTATTTTCCAAAACGAAAGGTAACTCGAGTTATAGCCATTATTCTGACTATCATTTTACATACAAAGTCTGTGGCATGTGCAATGGTTGTGTGTACCCTTAAATTAAAAGCACAATAAGAATGTATTTAATTTAGAAATGCCAAAATAAGCACTTGGCATATGCTTGGAAGTATGCCTAAATTTGGCAGTAGGTATGCGAGAAATCGGCGATAATGACTGAGGTCTACTAATGTAATTTTGGTCCAGAATTGATGGAAATTCAGGGGATTTTAATGCATTTTGAGACTAAAATTAGTGGTAAGATGAATTTGAATTATTATTTTGTGCAAAAAATTGGACATACAACTGGGAAAATCAGTTTTTAAAGTGACAGGAGATGATTTATTTTTGAGGATATGAATTTCTTTCAAATTGCACTGGATCTGTTGTAGACCACCCACAGAGGACGTTTTGAAGGTTTATCGGACAAACATGTACAAAAGAAAACTGCAAACCTTGTTTTGGACTTGCCTGCTACCGTAATTGTCCCTATAGAAAACCATGCTTTGATTTTCTGTTACAAAAAGTCCAGAAAGTAGCGATGACGTCATCAAACCAAGACTCATATGGGCACGAAATCGCTGGCCGGGCCAGCGACACCACCGTAGCGTGCTATCCCGGGTCATGGGGCTGGGGCCCGAAGGGCCCTGGGTTCGAATCCCACCCGAATTTGCGACTTTTCTTGTTCCCCTCTTCCCTCACTCCTTCAGTTCCTCCCGACGTCAGGGTTACGGTTAATGCATGTTTACCCTTCATATTAACATTTTCAATTAAAATCAAATGTTTCCAGGTGATTGCATATTTATCAATACAAACTATGGCTTTTAATTTTTGAGTGGTGGGATGCGATGCACCTGATTGTGTATTGGAGCATGATGCGCAACTTAGCATCTGTAAAATTGCACATTAAAAATGGGTTGTTTTTATAATATATATTTTTTCCAGCTCTTTGAGCAATTAAGAGGTAATTGTACTGTTGATGTGTTGGGGAACCATGATGAAAATTGATCTATGTGTTATATCTGGCATTGCTCTATCTCTGTGTTTGCTGTAAGATGGGAACATGACCGTGTAATAAGTTCATATCTTGCCTATATTCTGTCATAAATTCCTTCTCTCTGCATCAAGACTATGCCCGCATTCCTGAGTGAGCTCTGTAGTCACTCAATCCCAGCACTCAATCTCAATCAATTCAATCTTAAATCTTAATTGGCCACAAATTAGCAAAATTGGAAATTGAATGTCATTTTTATTTTCAAAATTTGTATAGGTTCAAGCCATAACACTTACATTTTGCAAAAAAAAAAGAAGGTCTCCCACCCACCCACTGACATGAATCTGTGAACTTTCTATTTCAACTGTCCAAATGTTTTTTTAGCTGCACATTAATACATTGGAGTGGACATTTAGATCTTAAGCATGGTGGCAATTTGAGACAGCAAGGCTTACGATACTCATCTGGGAGGGCCAAGCAACAGCTGGGCAGGATTGGAGAAGATGACTGGACTAGGAAGAAGCCATTTTATCCCTCAATCTTCTTAAGTGGCTATGTCGACCTAATCGCTGTCGGCAATTGATAGGACAGTTTGAAGCAAAATGGTCTACCGCCAAAGTTCTTGTGGTTGTTGAATGGCATATATGGTTACAAGCAGGCGTGTGCTGAGGTAAAGTGTATGGCCGATATTGCTCAGGGTGACTATAAAACCATGATGCTGCTTGTGATGTCTCACATTGTAGTGAAAAAGCAACAAAATCAGAATAAGCTTAAATTGGTTAAAGTACCAGTGTACCCAGGAGGGGTGCAGAGGCCCCCAGCGTCAGCACCCGAGGATTTACACAAATTATACAAAATCGGCATTTTTACTTATCAGAGATCCCCAGCCCCGACCGACACACACCAATGGCCTCTGGGTTGGGTGGCACCTTGGTAACTATTATTTTTTTAAAGTGATATTTTGTCATTTTAGCCATTTAATTTGTGTGTATGGTTCTACAGATCCAGGGGCGTAAACCAGATTTTGCAAATGGGGGGGGGGGGGAAAGCAAGGTTGCCAAGGCATTTTCTGAAGGGGTAAATTGGGGTCCTTCTCCATAGGCACGGTAAAACATTCAGCATTTGGGAGGCAGGCGGGGGAAAGGGTTACGAGCAGGAGGTGCTTTCACATACATTTGACCCAGGACCCCTAGGTATAAATTCCTGCGTGTGAACATGATATGTCATCCACATTAATGTGGAAAGTGACGAACCCCGGTGATTTAGCCCTGTTGTCAGCTCTGATAAACATGAATGTATTCACCATGTTGATAGGCGTTACTGATAAAAGTTTTAATGCAGAAATGAACATCGGGTATGGCCAGCCAAGAAACCGCTGTCCATGTGAATTTTTGAAGTGACATCTCTGTAGTCTGATAGGCAGTTCACTTTGTTTCCAATGGTGCGCCATATGAATGCAGGATTTCAGATCATCGCAATAAATCTGATTATTTTAAGGTGCAAGGCATTTCAAATGGATATATCTAATTAGATTTTTTCAGAGAATATAAAACAAAATCTGGTGTAAATGTTAGTTTTCTAGGATATTGGTAGGTGAGTACTTACCAAGTACGTGCACTTGGCCACCAAGATCTGGGACCGTGTTTAAAGCATTATTCTTGTAAAACAACCGGGCTCCAGTACTAGGGGATGCACTCCACACAATGACGTCACAATATATACTGTCAATGGTAATCCATGTAGTGTGATCATGAAATCAATGTGGATGTGGATCAAACACACAGTGTACTTAAGAACCTACTTAGCGTCCTTGAAATAAAAAAGCATTTTAAAAAAATCACAACTTGAGAGATGTGGAGGAGACATTGTCCATGGCCGATCGCGAATAGCTCGTCCTTAGGAACTCCAACTTTACGGAAGTGGTCAAAATTTTGGCGTCGACGGAGGAAGGAGAAAGCTTACTATGTCGCTTTATCCTGTGAATCTTGCACTCTCTAAAAGATATTTGGTGTTTGGTTTGGATGTTATGAGTAAAAACGTGTCCCAATTTTGGTCAACCAAGATATTAGTGGTCTTACAACTTACATTTTGAATGTTATGGCAAAAAAGGGATTGAAAATACCGGCCTTGAAACTTTACGAGGGGTCAAGCGTCATCCATCAATAGAAAGAAAATTGGATTAGTGAAAATCGGGCCATCCCTTTAAGGAACATTTGTGTGATTAGCATATCCTCTTATGTTCTTATCTACCATAATCCTTAAAAAACCTTTTCCCTAAATTTCAGTTTATTCTGAACATATATTGGCATATTACAAGCAAATGCTTGATATCACAGGGCCCATTGGCAACCTGTTGGAATTGGGTATGGTGTTTTTTTTGTTTTTTTTTGTTTTTTGCTGCACCGACCATTTCTGCACATACATTAGTTAGGCCCACGGTTTAGATGACATACATCTCAACTTTTGGGGGGTACCGTAAGTTGGGGGATAAGGCTGTGGATCATAAAATGCCCTTTAATGTTGTCAACCACAAAATGTACATTGAATGAATTAAAGGTGGGTGACCCCATCGTGGTCCGATTTTTTAATGCTTCCTCCTCACATGGAAGCATATCACCAAAAACATAATGATTACAAATTTTCCAGCCATTTGGATAGTAGAAGCAAAATTGTGTATTAAATTGGCCCACATAGGACAGTGTGTGTGTTAATAATGCATGTGGTTGACCACATTTGGAGATGTTTTTATCCAACAGGAAACATTTCTTGGGCCTTAGATTTCACTGGGGTAATGAGAAAAATATGAAATTTCTTCCAATACCAAAAGTAAATTTCTATGGAGTAAAGGCTGGACCAAATGGCTGGAGTGGCGTGGCGTAAACATAGGAAGAGGGGGGCCGGGGGGCAGGTTGCCCCCCTGATGAATTTGGCCCGTGGAAGGGAAAAATTTGCCAAAATCATGCTAAATCAGCGTTTTTTTGAGCCCCGACCGGGAAAAATTGGCTTTTGAACCCCCTCCTTAAGAGGGAAAATTTCCAAGAACCGGGAAAGGGAAAAGTTGCCCCCAGACGCGGGCAGGCCGTTACGCCACTGTGGAGTGGGATGAGGGTTGGTGATCAGGCACTTACCTTAAAGCCTGGTAGATAGTTTGGAGTGGAAATATCAGGATGTTTGTGGCAGAATCCACCTTCAAATGAGAATATGGAGATTAGGACAGGGTTACTTTGTATAACAGTGAGTTTAATTGTCAAATTAAATCGCTGAAGGATCTCTTTATGTACAAGTGTTTCTGTGAATATAGTACAGTCGCTGTATATCTGCCCCTCCAGCACAAAGCAAGTGATATGTATTCAGAATTAATTTAGCACAGTATGATGCCAAAGGGATATTGTGCTGTTGGAAGACTTGTCATTTTGTAAATGCAAGAAATGATAACCATGGCTGCCTTATGAAATTACATTATAATTGTGATCTAGGACATGATGTGTAAAGTGATACTGCATCTTGTGTTTCACTCAAGGCAGCTTTCCAGTTTGAAATTTGGTACCCTCACCTGAGATGTACATTTGGGGAAGACGGGCAAGGATGGAAGTAATAAATATGTCATATTCTAGGCTGCATTTATCCAAATCATGGGAGCAAACTGCCCTGGACAGCCTTATAATTACAGGGGCCTAAGATGGGGAAAGATGTCTGAAAGAGCTAACGCCGTCTTGTTTCTTGTATCAGGAAGCAAGTGTTGTGGTTGCCTTTAGAAAAGGGTCAGCTGTTTTTGCGGATGTTTTTTTATTTGTACGGTACAATCGTGATCTTGCCTCTGGGAGCTCGGGTCTGAAGAGGGAAACCCAACTAATAAGGACAAGTTTCAATCCCGTTTTCTTAATCCTGCAATAGCCCACAAACACCCATAAATAGGGACAGAGTGGATGGAGGTGTCATATCTGGGCTATAGATTGATGAAGACACGATGTGTTGGCCGGGAATAGCAGAGTCCCCAAATAGAGACAGGTGCTGATATTGAGTTGTCGTTTTTGTGGTCAACTTTTTTTGCCTTTTGTTTTCAGTTATCAGTACAGGAAGAATTTCTCGCATCTGGAAGAAGGTCATGCAATAAGTCGCAGTTCAGAGTCAAGGACAGGAGGGCTCATTATCAGCCTTTTCTTGCAATTCTTGATGGCATTGGATGGTCACCCCCCGAAACCAAATCTTAAAGGTGCAATGAGAGCTTCAAGTATTCTATGATTTTGTGAATGTAGTGATTCATACAGATTAGATACTCAATAGAATTCCTTACCTTTTATTTCTGGCTACAGACATAACTTAAAATGAAAACAAAGGTTGATTTGTATGTGCTTAATTTCAATAGAAAACATAGGATGAATTTTGTATTTGCTCCTATAGGAAATGAGAAATTCACAATTTTTGTACCAAAGAAAACAGTTCTCAGCTTAAGCTTCAAATGGGGCTATTTTTTGATTAGAGACTTTAACACCAGTTGCAAGAATTCCAGATTTCAATTTTTTAGGGATACCTGTTATTTGAAATTCTCATTGCACCTTTTAAAGGGCTATTGGTGATCATTTGTCTCATCCATGCCTTGAACTGCCTTAAATGTTCTTTGCAAATGTAATGTATTATGGGGAAAGTAGTAGTAGGATGTACCTACATAAAACATTTCACATAGTAAAACCACTTCTTCATGGGAGTAACTCTGAAGTACCTGTTAAGTAGCTACAGAGTACCACCCGCATGGTGACCACCGCCGCCGCCGCAAAAGTGGGGTGTAATCATCCAACTAGGTACACACACAGTATCTTAACCACTAGTCACCCCATTGGGCCCCTGAGTGTCTGCGTGGGTACTCCCATGCCAATCGAGCTTTGAGCTCTGTATGATTATTTTAGTAAATTTATCTGCTATTTTACCGGTGTTACAACAGTATGTCATATATAGGGGTTTTTGGTGTGCTCAACTCAAATATAGTGTTATTAAGCTGTGTTTTGAAAATGATCAGAAAGTCATTCCACAACAATGGAATGTTTGGGCACCCTCATGACCCAAAGGGTTGCCTACAAGGCGCAGGCAGGTAGGGGAGTGACTGTAAAGGTACTCCGCTTATGGTGGCTTAAAGGGTCTGCCAGTCACCTAGTGGGCAATGCAGAGACACTATATGATGGGTATGCTAAGTAACATAGCTGCTGCATCAAGGGGGTAGGTACCCTTGGAGTAGAGCTAAGAGTAGACATGGAGAAGCCTAAGCACTGGGTTATACCGGTGAGTAGGAATCTTGATGTGTATGTACATGTCTTTTCCCCTCTGACAGCATTGATTCTATTAGGTCAGTGGGCACTCAAGCATATGGCGTTACCAGGCCATGACTACTTGTTCCCAATTTCTATTGTTTGTGCATCTCTCAGACTTAGTAAGGAAGAGGGGATCTAGAGTGGAACTGAAATGTTTCCTTCACGTCTATAAAACAAGTAAATTCTGTCAGTGATGGGTTTCTGAGGGGAGGCAGCAAGGGTTAATAGGATTTCAATAATTAAGATGGTTAGAATAAATGTAATTGATTGGGATGTCCATGCAAGAAATGTGTACATCTGTCATCCTGCTTGAAGGCTAAATGTCGTTTATCAGCCTATTTAATAACCCATATTTCAGATTTGGAGCAGGTGCCATTTTACTATTTTTTTTCTGCATTTGAAAAAAAATTGTGTATTTTATGAAAAGTTTTAATACCAAGTTTGATAAACAAGTCTGAAAAAAGTGTACGGATTACCAATTTGACTTCAAAACATATAACCTTTCTCTTAGCTATACCATAGGCTTCTATGGCAGATCGTTCAATATTACCCTCAGTGCAGTGAAAGCAGAAACAAATGAATGCAATCAATAATTAGGGACTGATGCACAAATCCAAACATGAGTCAATGTGTTAGCACACTGAATAGGATGCATTTGTCTTGCTTGAGTTGTCCCAAGACTACTGAACAACCAAAAATGGCTTATTATTTTATATTTTTTTTGAATTTGTCTCATTATAACCTTTGGTTAATCAGTGTGCAGACTTTTGCTTGCTAATGATGCCCAGGGTTGAAGACAGCGAGACCTGGGCACAAACATCCCTTTCTTAATAGATCGAAATGGCTCCATTTTACATTACAACAGGCATGATTCTCCAGGTGTACACGGGACAGACAGATTCAATGTCCCCTCTGTAGGACAGGATATTCCATGGTTCCCTGGCCCAAATGAACCATGGAGACAGCAGATCCAGTTTTAATTAAAACAGTCTTAACAAATTAAGAACTGATTAAATCAAGGGCAAGGACATTGTTGGGACTTGGACCAGGGACCTTCTGCACCAAAGGTGAATATCGTCGGAAATTGTAAGGGAAGGGCAGTATACCCAAAACCACACAGGTTCATATTCTGCACAGTAAAAATGTTTTCTGCAGTTTTAAAAATGTGGGTGGGTCAGTCAAAAAAGAACCCAAATAACTTTTTCAACCTGTTCACTGAAGTTAAACACGTAATGGTGCCTTCAATTCAGCAACTCATTCTAGTGTCAGACTAGTAAAACTTTACTGTGCAAAAACAGGAATGTGTGTTGTAAGATAAGCCATGGGATGAAGTAGCTAGCTAATACAAACTATTCATTCACCAGCTGGCATTTTTTTTTCTTTCAAAAACCAAATCTAACATAAGCGAGTCAGTTTCGTTCATATATAGGTCAATCATATTTGGTTCTCCATTAAGAACAATCCAGGAAGACGTGGAACAATGTCCTGACAGAAGAAGCTATTAAGACGTTATTCCTTCTGCGCATACCTGACCTGACCATTTGGAGAGTGCTTCAATTGCTGTCAAATGCTGGGACAATTTACTTACTGTAGGGCTTATGTTAGCAGGATTTTCTTGTTGAAGTTGTGAATGGAATTCGAATTACTTCATATCCCCTTGAAAATGGATGTGAATGAGTAGAAGACTGGGTTTCAATGCCCTTAACTTTCTATACGGGAAGTAGTAGGGCAACTTGTACAGGAAGCATTTGTGAATTACATGGCCTAACTGTTCGCAGAAATTTTTGGGGGTCAAATTTGCTTATTCTGTCCATATGAAATAGAATTCAGGCCGAGTGTGTATTTTTTTTAGCATCTGGGTTTTTGAAAAAAGGAAGAGTAGTCTTTATTTATATCCGATAATAGGTGAAAATATTCATTTTTGTTGTCGTCTGCAAGAATTGCAGAAGGCTCATCGGTATTACTCTGGTTGTAATTTCGTGCGTGTCTGTCTGTGGTCAAATGTTTAACCCCTTCCCCGTAACATGTCCGTCAGGGGGTTTTTGCCGAACATCGTCCGATATTCAATGAAATCTTTTTTTATTTGACTACGAGAATCAATGAGAAGCAATTTTGCATTTCATTGCATCTTGAACGTTTTCCCGGACCGGTATAAGTGGCGAAAAGTCGTAACGGCGCGAAGCAATGAGAACCGAGACACCTTCTGCGGGGAAACATCCGAGACAATGAGAATCATTCGTCTCCTGCGGGAAACGGTCCGAAGATGCAATGATAATCTTCACCCCTGCGGGGAAAGGTCCGAGGGGCAATGAGAGTCATTTTCGCGACGAAAATAGTTGTTAAAGTCTGAGATGCAATGAGATCAATTTATCGACTTGTTTTGCGTTAATTTATTCTCAATGCTTCAGGATGGGTTAGGGTTTAAAAGTGGCCGTAAAGTTGGGAGCATTCCGAGGAATCAATGAAAAATCATCACCTTCTGTGGCGGGGAAAACGGGCGAGATGCAAGAGGAAATCATTCATCTCCTGCGGGGAGGGGAAACAGTCCGAGGTGCAATAGATGGAATGAGAGTCATTTTCGTGACAGAACATAGTTAAGTCCGAGATGCAATGAGAATCTTTTTTTAATTTTGACGTCGAGAATCAATGAGAAGCAAAATTTGCATTTCATGCATCTGGAGTTTTCCCGGCACCGGAGTAAGAGACGTAAAGTCATTAAATGGACGCGAGAAGCAATGAGAACCAAGACACCTTATGCGGGGGGAACGTCCGAGAAGCAATGAGAATCATTCGTCTCCTGCGGGGAAAGGAAGGGAAGGGGAGGAAGGAAACGGTCCGAGAGCAATGAGAATCATTCACCTCCTGGGGGAAGGGGAGGAAATGGTCGAGGGGCAATGAGAGTCTTTCGCCGACAGAAAATAGTTTTAAAGTCTGAGATGCACTGAGAAAGCAATTATCGACTGGTTTTGACGGGGGTAATTGAATGCTCAATTGCCTTCAGGATGGGTTAGGGTTTTTTAAAAGTGGCGTAAGTTTTAGCATCAGACTCAATGAAAATCATCCCCTTCTGTGGGGAAACGGTCCGGAATACAATGGAAATCATTCATCTCCTGCGGGGAAAGGGAAAAAGAAACAGTCCGAGGTGCAATGTGAGATGACAGAGGTCATTTTCGTGACAGAAAATAGTTAAGTCCGAGATTGCAATGAGAAGCAATTATCGACTAGGTATGGTACCAAGGATTGTTGGTATCTCATTGATTCTCAGGACAGGTTAGGGTTATATATTGAGTATGAGGCTCCATATGAGTTCCGTAAGGGCTATGATAATGAACTTGGTGGAAAGGGAGGGGTGGGTGAGAGTGGGGACATGTGGTGATTAATTGACTTTGTGACCTCATGTGACCTTTGGCCTCATTCACAACCTGCCGGCAGACGACACTCGCATTCCGGGGACTGCGATGTATTGTTTAGCATGATTGATTGGGTGTTTTTTTTGTACTTCTGTTAGGTAGGCCTTCTACTCAAGCACAAAGTAGTGAAATATCTGTCAAATATTCCCTAGAAAGAAATGAAGAGGTATAAATAATGTCAAGGAAATATGGATTTCATACGAACAAAAAAAAACAAATAAAAACGGACTTCTGAATGATAACGTTATGAGGATGTTAAATTTAAACTTTTCACAAGCGATTAGATTTCACTTCATCCTTTCAAGCTTAGACTGACCAAGCAACTTGGCATATAGCTCTTGTTTTCAAAATTAACCTTTATTGTTGAAATGTCAATTGAGATACTGTAAAGGTATTGAATTAAACCATTCAAAAATATAAAAAAAATAAAAAAAATAAAAAAAATAAAAAAAATCCATTATATTTTTTTTTTTTAATTTTTTATTTATTTTTAAATACAGCTGATTAGGAAACGTATCAATTTTATTCCATCTCTCTCTCTCTACTCTTTTAAAAAAAAAAATCATAATAGCACTTTTCTGTGATCTTCCATAAAAAAGACGGATACAAGGGGTCAAGCACGATGCAAAGAAATGAGAAAAGGATCTCCTTGCATCGCTGAGTATCAGTGACTTATTTTGACCCAGAGCCGGGTGTAAATTTGTATGGCAATTAGCCTCCTAACCGGGTGGTATTGTGCCGGGTTTTATGCGCTCTTGATGCCATGAGCAACAACGGGATTTGGTTTCAAGGATTCAAATTGATCAAAATTAATAGAGAGGGCAGGAATATCTGCAGCCTTCCAACTTACAGAAACTAGAGGCCCGAGGATTGTGAGGCTGCGAGAAAGTACGTATTAACTATTCCAAGGGGTTTTTATGAAAAGAGAGGGATATTTTTGACTGGAGAGACTGCCAGATTAATTTCATAGTTGGGCATGCCACCCAGGCTGACTGGTATTGTCTTTTTTAATTTTGGCATGTAAATTACTAGGTATTTCTCAGAATATACACTGATTTATGTTGTCCGGTCATGAATGATTTTCTACTCACAGAAATATACACTGGCGACGATCAACTTAATAATTAAAGTTAACTTTATTAACTATAAATATCAGCTATTATCCCCTCTGCCGTAAAACTAAATGGTCGTTTGTTATCTGTATTCCATGCATATGATTCTCGTTGTGCCCTTTCACGTACACTTTGCATTCGACGTAATTATTGACACAGTAACCCCATACCTCGGCATCAACCTAATTATCACTATTCATAAAGCTAACACAAGAGCTAGAATATTCGTTTTTTTTCCCAGAAATGACTTGTGTTTACAGCCGTACGCGATGACTATCTAATCATTATTTAGGAGTTAAGAGATCGCTAAAGCTAATCACTTATGCAAAGTCAACAATACGTCAGCGAAAGTTAATATGAATATTTTAAAATTACCTGTTCTTGAAACGTCATCAAAATGATGCCCTAAGTCGCGATCGAATCTATGAATATTTCTGATGAGTGATGACATCATCGCTCATCTTCCAGGTTTGAAGAACAGTGTTGAAAAACGTGTGTAAAACACCGTAGAATGATTTATATAACACTTAAATAACATTATTTATGTTCATAACTAACACCATAGAATTATTCTATATTCATTGAAGTACTAATATGCAATTGTTTTCGTTTTAAAAAGTGAAGACAAAACAAGTTGGCCTAGTGCTCATGTTTGGGGCAACCTTAGTGAGCTATTTTGTCTGCAAACATCTTCGGGTGATCTTCTCCCATGCATTAAGGGTAGATGTGTGTAATTTTGTCTCTGATTGGAGTTTGGCTTCCAATTAACTCTTACACTACCATATTTTAGGTGAGTGGATTGAAATCTTTTTAGTTGAGGCCAAACTTTATTCATATTATTTTTAGTCTTGGATCTAGAAAAGACAAGATCTGCCAAAAGTATTGATTTAAGTCGTATTTTTTTTTACTTGTGTAATTTAAGTACCAGATCATTATACATTTCGGCGCCTCATGATTTTTTCACCTATCACTTTTGACCTAAGTTACTTTTGCCTTGCCTTCTGATACTTTGCCCGTCTGACGCGTTTTTTTGCTGATATTTGCAAGTTTTTTTTTTTGTTTTTTTTTTTTTTTTTTTTTTTTTTTTTTTTTTTTTTTTTTTTTTGTTTTTTTTTTTTTTTTTTTTTTTTTTTTTGATTTTTTTTTTTGTTGTTTGTTTTTTTTTTGTTGTGTTTTTTTTTTTCTTTCCAATACTTTCCGTCTTCAGTTATGCTTTGTGTTACTTTCCATCTCTGTTTATTTTTGCCCTTCTGACACTTCCATCTTCTGTTTTCCACCCATATTTTATGCTTCTGAATACCTTTTTTTTTTTGCCTCTGATATTGTCCGCCTTCTGACATTTTTTGCCTTCTCATATTTTCTGCCTCTTGATACTTTTCACCCTTCTGATACGTTCCAAATACTTTCTTCACAACATTCTGCTACTTTTGCTTTCCGAGACTTTATTTCCACCATCTGATATTTTCTGCCTTCTGATAAATACTTTCTGCCGCTGATATTTTATGCCTTTTATACTTTTTGACTTCTGATACTGTCTGCCTTCTGATACTGTCTGCCTTCTGATACTGTCTGCCTTCTGATGCTGTATGCCTTCAATGCTGTCTGCCTCCGATGCCTGTCCTGCCTTCCGATGCTGTTTGCCTTCCGATGCTGTCTGCCTTCTGATACTGTCTGCCTTCCGATACTGTCTGCCTTCCGATACTGTCTGCCTTCCGATACTGTCTGCCTTCCGATACTGTCTGCCTTCCGATACTGTCTGCCTTCTGATACTGTCTGACTTCTGATATTTTCTGTCTTCTGATATTTTTCTGCCTTCTATCTTTGAATACTTTTCATCTTTTGGTACATTCTGTCTTCTGATAAATTATCTTATGCGACTCTCCACATCTTATACTAATACTCATCTTATACTCTCTGCCTTATCACACTTTCCACCTTATATTTTTCCATCTTAGATTTTCCCCCAAATGTTTGTCTACTGCGGGCGCGGTAGGGTAAGTCGGGGCGGGGGGAAAAAAGGGAAAGCCAACAAAACAGCACAAGTGAGATATGGTATTCATCCCCTTAAGGCATCCGCAAGACAGACTTATGTCCTTATATATGCGAAGTTGCAGCATAAATTTCTTATGTGGAAATAACTGGATAATGCGGCTGATTGTTAACATTACACCCAAACAAAGGCTATTTGTGTTCATTAGGCTAAGATAATATTAATAGTAACACATCTTAGGGGATTTGTGCATGAAATGTTTGCAGTTTTTGTGGAATTTATACAGCAAAATAGGGTCATGCTTGTGTTTAGAATATCATTATCAGGTAGTGAGTTTATGGGTGCTGTTTTGTAACAGGAACTTCAGGAATAGCAAAAATAACTAACACCAAATTCTAAGAGAGATCAAATATCTTTATTACCCACTCTAGTAGTATCAGTAATGAAATTGACAAGACTTTATGCTAGGAATCGGAGTGTTATGTTATTTGTAAGCACAATGTTATGCCTAATTAAACTTTTTATCTGTAAATTTTTAAAGCTTTTTACAAAAATAATGAAATTTCGCTGCATTTTCAAAATATTGACATAGAAGTGGTGCTGAGGCCAACAAAAATACATAAAATGACTATTTTTTGCAACCAAAATTGGTTTTAAAAAATAGTAATAATCTGATATGAAAATTCAAATAGCCCCCCCTGCATTTCAGCACGTCCTTGTATGTCATTTATACTAAGTTGACATTTTTGTGTGATGCCAACAAAGAAAGGTGCTCATAATATCACTCTTGGATTGGTTTTGGCAGCTGAGTTATTTTGAACAGTAAGGATGATGAAGGCTATATTATGAAATAATAATTGCACTGAGGGTGTCAGAATTCATGAATATTTCATAGAAACAAGAGAAATTGGCACAGCAACCGGCCCTTGACGACTAGATATGAATTTGAAGTACGAAGGAGTGGAGTTGTGTAGAAATATTACCATATAGCTCAAGAAATAGTTTCAATATTCCTTGTTTGCATTAATTTAACCACATTACAAAAAGTATCAGCCCCTTCTTATCCCCCTGGCTTGAAAACAGAGGGGGATAGTTGCGAGGATGCGCATGTCCGTATGTATGATGTGTGTTCCAGGTTTGGTTAGCTTTTCTAAACCAAGGTTCGGTTTTTGTTTTGCAGGTCTCCTTGAAAGTGAGTCTGATTGACACCAGCTGGGGTTAAGGTGTCAATAGGGGTTCCTTCAGATGTTCATGATATCAAAGCTCATGGACCAAGGTCAAAGGTCACTGAGGTCCCGTTCCATACTACACTTTGCCAGGGGGATGACGCAATGCACTATCGAGGGTTTATACTGCATAAGGCCCCATCTTCAGTAGCTGCCTTTTGTCAGTTGGGTTGTTCTTTTGTCAGCAGTGTTTAATATACCTGCCAAATATAACATCTGGCAGCTATTGAAGATGGGGCCTTTTTGCCCTAAACTGATGCATCAAATTTTCCTGGTCAAAAAAAATACACTCAATAATGTTCTCTGCTTACAACATTGTCATTTGAGTATGGGAATAATTATGTCAGTGGGGGAGTCCACCAAGATAATGTAATACAATATATACTGCCATGAGAGGCGCTGTATAAAACTGAGCCCGAAGTGACATCAATTAGGCCTACTTGATGTCATTGAGGGACAATAGTTTTTAAGCGCATGATGCTTGATAAAGGCCGTATATATTTGTTTATATACTATACTTCTTTAAATTTCCTTAATTTTTTGTCTTTCAATACAAGTCGGCTTTCACAAAACATCGGGTTCACAAACTCAAGAATATTTACGTCTTGTAAATTGTACCTTTCACTGTGTTACGCACATGCGCAATATCACCAATCCATTATTTAGTTATGGCTTGGAGGTATTATTTATGGCTTGGGGGTACTATTTACGACCGTAAATAGTAACCTTGCCACGTCTTCATAAAAATAGTGAAAAATCATGCGAGAGACGTTTAACCAATCAACAAGCTCAAATTTATTAATGCAATATATAATTGTCAATATTTCAACTAATTTTGCTATCAAAATGATCAAATTTTGATTTAGTTTGATCCGAATTGTGCCAAAAATTTGACAAAATTTATTTTGGCGAGCTCCCCACTGACTAAACTGTTTTTAGAGTGTGAGCCGTTTGATTTATAATTTATGTCAATAGTTTGAAAATTTGATGCATAGGATTTAAGATTGCAAAAAAGGGGATAGTAACTTTTTCATGATTTGCGATGAACTAAGTTGAACTGCAATGTGAACTTGGGAAGAATAGGAGAAAGACTTATTCTTACTTGATAGACAGTGAGCTTGCTACTGATGCTCTATCATCAGCTTGTCTGTAAATTTCTTGGAAGCCTTTAATGAACATATTGAGCAGGGTTGCATAAGGTGTTTCCTTCCTCAGAGCCAATGACCGAAGTTGACCATTTCCTCACATAAATTACCATAGGATCACAGTACTTCATAAGAGTTTCTTTAAAATGTCTGTCATTGTATTACCTAAGAACAGTGCTCACATGTTGCAACCCTGATTTTGAGTTTGTTATTAATTTATAACACTTTGGCCATTTTCATTTGGATTCTTATATAAAATGTTGATTTATAGCACTTTTGTTTTCCAGTTTGTAAAATTTTAAGATGCACCATATTGTCTGTTATAAAAGCTCCCACTCTAATAAATGCCTCCTCATTTTTTTTCAACCAAAATGTTCCTAAAAATACAAAAAAAACATGCCATACATGCAAAGTATACACTGATAATTATCGCGATTGCAAAATTAGTGGCAGGTTTGCCATCCTGAAACTGACTAATATGTGCACACCTCACCCAGCATGTCATCAAATTGAAGTTTAAATACCGTACTGACCCAAGTATAGTCCCATGCTCGATTATAATCCCACCTCAGTTTTGAAAGAATCTGAAGAATAGTAGAAAATCCTATTATAATCCCACTATAAGTTTCTTTGCTGGAAGGCAATAGATTACATGCGCTTTTTGTTATATTCATTCCTGTTTTGGTAGTATCTTACAACTTTCTGTACAAAATTAGGTTCATACTTCAGTTCATTTACAGGTCTTTGTTGCTCACACACCTCATTTAATAATTGAAAATATCTAGAATAAGTTTAGCTCTGAAAGGCTGAAATGTTGATGTTTGTGTGTTTAATGGTAGGGTGGAGATCCCATTATAATCCCACCCCCTAAATTCAAGCTAATTCAGGTTAAAAACAGGTGGGACTATACTAGGGGCAGGATAGTACTTTGACAAGTGTAGATTTTGGTAGAAATTAAATTATGATGATCCTTTTTGTACAGGAGCACCGGGGTATTCCCAGATGGTGCTGGCTATGGTTTGTGATGGAAATATAACTGAACAAATGCCCCCTTTTTGAAAAAATTCTCACCCCGGGGCATTTATTAAAGACAATACTCTCTAAATGTAAAACGAGTGAAAAAAAAACTGAGTGAATCTTAATTCACTCGAAAATGTGTTGTCCTCCATTTAACTCTTTAAAGAGTGGACATTCACTCGCTTAAAGTGAACATCACTCCTTTTTGAGTGCACATTTCACTATTTCACTCGTTCTACTAAATATTCACTCAAAAAGGAGTGATGTCTACTCTTTAAAGAGTTAAATGGAGGACAACACATTTTAGAGTGGTGTTCACTCTCACTCTTTTTGGAGTGAAAGTTCAGTGATTTCTCTCTTTTTGGCAACTGTTTTTGAGTGGTTTATGCTCTTTTTCAAGTGAAATAAGATTCACTCGTTTTTTCACTCTTTTTACATTTAGAGAGTACTGTTGTATATGAAATACTACTGTTAGTTTAAAAACAGAATTTCTTTTTTCAGACTTCTTTTGCCTCGTGCAGAAAGCCAAATGCAATAAAAGTTGCCTCCATACATGTTATAAGGGCAAATAACCAATAGTGCAAAGCTACAGAATGTTCAGCATTAAATGTTGGAAATGATTGAACATGACTTTTAAAGTTGACTCTTAGCATGTTTCAAGGGGACTTCTGACATACTTAATCCATCTGAAGTTATGGAGTCACAAAATGTTATCCCAAATTGACAAAAGTTGTATCATCAGGCTGGAAAATACTTTTTGTTTTGGGTTTGTTGGAATGAAACTCTTTAAGGGTACGCATTATAACCTTGTTCGCTGAGTATTTTTGAGAAAACTATACTGCCCTGTCATTTCTGGTCGACTGCCAAATCAGCAATGTTGTTTGCCACAATGCATTGCAAGCGGCATAAATTTTAACTTTGTTAGTTATTTATTCTAATAATATGATTTTTGGGTATAGAAAGTAATTTTAAACGAAGTTTTTCATCAAATATTGCTTAACTGCAAAGAAAAAAAATAATTTGTGATAAAATAATTTCAACCTAAATTTCAATAAAAAGTGACGAATTTTAAAATTTTTAACCCAATCCCAAGGGGAATTTTTTTTGGCTTGGTGGTCATTTGGTAACAGCAAACATTATCATGACTTTCCCTGCAAAAACATAGTTGCCATCCAAAAGAATTGTCTATGGTTTTCAATTATGCAGGAATGCATGTTTCATGTTGCTGGAACCACCAGTATGCTACTGGCTATGGCAACATTCTAGATCTGGCAGTCGATCCGAACTGCAAACATCAGTGCATTTATCCAAGATCATTCATGGCTCTAACTGTAGCTATGAGATGTAATGTAACAAAGTTCCTCTTTGGAGATGATTGCCACTCATCAATGTTTCCAGAGTGGTGGTGCATAATATGTATCCTTATGCTTGCACTGACAAGAATATTGAAATGTTGTAATGTCCAGAGTTTTCTCTGAGGAGATAATGCCATTCAACAATGTTCAGAGAGAGAGTTGCGTGCAAAATATGTATCCTTAATGTTTTCACAGCAGCTATGAGATGTAACAGCTTCTTTTAGGAGATAATGCCCCCACATTGTTCAGGGAACAAAGAGCTTCAGGGGCAACATGGAGCATATAGCATATCATTAGTATTTTCAACCTTCAACCCCTCAATCAATATTTCATCATTTCAAGAATAGGAGGTTCATGATATTGACAGATTGGATGAGTGAATTTTGTGATTAAATATATCATCTATTATTACATTTGATTGCTATTTGCATGACTAATGGTGTTCTTTCCCATGTTTATTTTTGTTTTAGGTATTACTCACCGGTGGAGTCGGACTAATAGCATGGAAACAGCCGTCATCATTAGCAGTAAGTTGAAAAAAAATAAAACCAAAACTAATCCAAATCTTGGAGAAATTCCACATGGTGCCATCTGTTGGTAATGTAGTAAAAGTATAAGAAGACTAACTAGTAATTTGCCTTCACTCCAATGGGGTGGGTACAGGCCCGTATGTGGGTGGGTGTGGGGTGCACCCCAATATCCACAAAAGGGGTCAAAGGCCCACTTTTTGCTGACTGTTCTTTGATAATAAGATCCAAAATCTAGAAGAAATTTGACAAGAAAGTCCACTTGTTGGTGATGTTCAAAAAGTCACCAAAAGGACCCATTTTTTTTTGGGGGGGGGTAGGTCCACTTTACACTTGTTCAAAGTTCCCCCCCCCCCCTCAAATAAATCCTGTGTACGGGCCTGGGTGGGTATAAAGGGTGCTTCGGATGCCTTCATGTTGAACCTTAACAGGTGCTTTGTCCATCATTTTACACTGAAGTCTGAAGTGAAAGATCTATGGTGTCTGCACACATCAATGTTTTATGCATGGAACCCAAACTGGAATTATATGGAATGAAAACGAGGTATGGATGGGTAATAAGCAACAATAAGTAGAAAGGAGGGAATGTTGTATAAAAAACAGTGTTATGTAGTGGGTACAAACCCATGATGTTATATTGCATCATTACATGTAGTGAGGGGAAAGTAGCATTGAGACGGATGTCTCATGAGATTCACTGCAAAAGTGGTACAATAGCATGCAGTATGAGTTGCCTTTGGTGTGATAGGTATCTCATGCTGTAACCACAAATAATTATATCAATGGTTTAGGGCAAAAAGCCCCATCTGCCATAGCTCCCGGATGTTAGATTTGGCAGGTATAACACTTAATAAGAACACAACTGCCAAGTGGCAGCTATTGCAGATGGGGCCTTCTTGCCATTAACCCCTGGATATTATATCTTAATTGTCTGGTATCATGCCTGCTAGTGGCTAATACAATCCCTATTTGAACACACTAGTCATCTTCCCTCATTACATGACTATTAGCCAGTGTTAGTGGTTGTTTGTAAGTAAACAGATTGGTTACCACAACCAGAAGAATTGCTTTTTGTTTTGATAACTGATGAATTCAGAGTTACCAGTGAAGAATGTTTTATGTCCATCAGTGATTTAAAGGTAGTTCTGATTTTACTTAGAAATTGATAGAGAAACAAATGTCATGTTTACTTCTATTTTGATTTCAATATATCATAGCATACCTTGCAAGACCCAAAAAATCTCTAATCTTGGATAAAACTTTGATGATATTTTAGTCAATAAAGGAGGTGCTATCCATACATTTTTATTTAAATTTTCTGTCTCTGAGGTGTTTTATTTTTCTTTAATCAAATAAAAAAAGAAAAATGTGGCTATATAAGGGCTACAAAATTAAAATGCACAAGGTTTACTGAAAACAAATTAATATAGGCAGAGTATAGTAGAGTGCAACAATACAGTATAGGAGTAATGCAATGCATTGTGGGATTGGTATAAATCATCACATGATAAACAGGGACACGCCTTAACATCGTAAGGTAAAATCACAGGTAGCATTGCACAGGGGGCTTGACAGACACCACAGAGAAAACCCAGTAATGCAATGCATCGTGGGATTGGTATAAATCATCACATGATAGACAGGGACTAGCCTTAACACCGTAAGGGAATCACAGGTAGTATTGCACAGGGGGCTTGACAGACACCACAGAGAAAACCCAGTAATGCAATGCATCGTGGGATTGGTATAAATTATCAGATGATAGACAGGGACTAGCCTTAACACCGTAAGGGAATCACAGGTAGTATGCACAGGGGGCATGACAGACGCCACAGAGAAAACCCAGTAATGCAATGCATCGTGGGATTGGTATAAATTATCAGATGATAGACAGGGACTAGCCTTAACACCGTAAGGGAATCACAGGTAGTATGCACAGGGGGCATGACAGACGCCACAGAGAAAACCCAGATATTTCAGAAGTGAATCCGTATGCTAGATGACATAAGTCAGCTTGTCTATACAAAATATGCTTTATGGCTTAACCAATTGGCCTGCGATAAAAGAATGGTGGGCAATACGGACGTGAAAAAATCACGCATTTACAGGAAGCTTGAGGGCTCCCCGTGTACAAGATCGCAGACTGTCGCTTATATGTGGCATGTGTAATTCAAGGCAGACTTTACAAGTTATGTCTAAGGATTTGAAATAAGACCTGCTCATCCTACTCCAGGACATCTATGCTTATCTTGAATTTTGGTCTAAAGTGAAAACATACAGGTGGATTTCCTGTGCTCTTGAGAAGAGAGTCGCCTACTTGGCTGTAGGCCCACTGGTGTTATTTAAGTAACCTTCTTAGAATGAAAAGAGATAGAGGCTTATGGTGGACTCAGCCTGTGTTTGGGAAGCCTACTTGCTTATTTTGCCAAAGCAGATGTGGTGCCTGGGAGAAAAAGGATTACCCCACTTTCCCACAAGATTACTTGTAATCTTAAGTATGGAGGGGTGCCCTTAAACAAGATGAATAAGTAAAAAGGATGGGAATTTTTTGAAGCCAGTTAGCCTGCACAAGCATATATCTCTCTAATTTTAGCATTTGTCTTTCAAGTTTGGTGCTAGAAATTACATTTTTGTTGAAAAGTGGTTGGCAATAATTGCTCTAAATTTGAGGAAATTTCAAAAATGCATCAACACCTTGGGCACTACCTGCCTCTCTATTGGCATCTAAACACTGTTTTGATTGGTCAGTTGGAAGGTAATATCATGTAATGAGCAAATGAGAGATACTGTAAGAATGGTGGTATGGTAAGCATCATTTTGATTGGTTACTCAGAGGGCTATCTCATGTTGTGTCCTATAATGAGCCAATCAGACAGACTGTATCATATGTAGTAATGCCTTGGGGGTTGAAGTAAGAAAAGTGTTAATGAACCTGGCAGTTTTTAATAGAAACATTTAAAGGGGTAACAAGAGATTTCAAATAACAGGTGTCCCGAAAAATGTTAAAATTCTGATTTTGGCATTGGTGTAAAGCTTTGTATCAAAGATGTTCCCATCTGTAAGGATTGAGCTGAGAACTGTTTCTTTGGTACACAAATTGTGAAATTTCTAATTTCGTATAGGAGCAAATACGAAATTCAGCCTATGTTTTCTATTGAAATATAAGCATATACAAATCGCCTTTTGTTTTCATTTTAAGTTATTTCTGTCGCCAAATAAAAGGTAGGGAATCTATTGAGTATCTAATCTATATGAAATCACTGCATATCACAGAAAATATGGATGACTTAAAATCTCTCGTTGCACCTTTAATTTGAGGCATAAAAATGGAACAAATTCTATATACATGTATTGAATTTGGATGTGAATTTATCATCCTTAATTTATCGGCAAAAATAAGTGTTATGTATAATTTTATATAACGCTGACTTTATTGATGCAGTGTATGTCCTGAAAGATTTAAAATGGAAATTTTGTTGACATTTACCAAACAAAATTATGCTGGTTGTAGTAAATAATTAATTTGGACAAATAATTATCATTAATTTACTAAGCAAATATATGGGTTATGGTGACCTTATTTTTTATACGTCCCTGCTTTTTCTAATACAGCACAAAGATCTACACATTTGTTGGGACATTTACCCAACAAAATCAGATTAATAAAGTCAGGTGCCACTTAGTAACTTGTACCTGAAACATTGGCATTTGGAGCATCAATACACACCCGGGAAAATTATCGCTTCCAGGGAGATATTCCTTGAAAAGTGATCATTCTTTCTATCTCGCCGTGCCACTCCAGTCGGATGCATTGCATTCATCATTAAACATTACGAAAAGAGCATTTCTAGTTTTAAAATGTCAATCGAGATTGTCTTTTTCTGTAAATAGGAATGTTCCATTATTTAAAGTGGCTGTCCTTGTGACTTTGCGAGCACCCCGGTTCCGTCATATATTGTAGCATTCTATCAAGATTGATATTTGAGGAAATTGTGTTTTAACTGAAATTGTTTAACTCTAGCAAGGTTCCCTCCCTCAAATTTCACCAACAAACACATTTCTTAAGAAGGTGTGAAATTGATCTTACCATGTCCTCAAGGCAGGAATGTGACCAACAGCGTTAAGAACATGATTTAAATCAAAGATGGTGAAAACACGACTGACGTGGTGTCTTTAACACTCATCCGGCTGTGATCTTAATTTCATTTATGAGCAAATTGTCACACTTTGTCTCCATCTCTCTCTCTCTCTCTCTCCCGCTCCCTCTTTCTCCCCACTTCCTCTCTCCTCATGTTGTGTATGGCTGCAGTTGCCACAACTCCTCCAAAAAGCCATGAGTTCCACCATGGATGTGATAAAACCTTTTCTTTTTTGCAAATTCATAAAGTCAACATTTAAATACGAAGTACTAGACGTGACTGTTCAGCAGCCTTTGCTTATATAGCCTTAGTGCATCATGCATTCTTAGTTCGTTATAATTTTTCAAGAAATAAACAATTTGTTTTCGATAAATGAAACGTAATGTTACACAATCTGAAGTGCACAAATAAGGGAGAGGAGGGGAGATGGTGAATAAGAACAAAAAACAAAGCTTGATATGTCAAAATGAAAACAAGAAGTCAGTGTCTCAGACATGTGTTGTCATGGAATCCCAAGGTACACCTGTAATGCTCCATGCTGAAGATTGTGATCAGTGAGTCAAATGTCGCAAAGCGCTCTCCAAAGATTGACGTAAAAATTGCAGCGAGTCCCAATGAAAGTGAGTTTATCAGAAACCGCAAAGTTGAAAGACGCCTCAGAAGAATATCAGAAAATTGTTCCAATTCGACTACATAGGATATCAAATCCAAGTGTTCAGACAAGGTTTTATTTATGTGTCCCCATGCAAATGTATTTCAGACGAGACATAGACACCATTTTTAGTGTAATCCTTGGTTTTCAGCAAAAATCATAACCCAGAAATAAATGCGTCTAACATGTTGGAGCACTGAATGTGCATTGAACAAAAAGGTATCGTTTTTTCCTTAAAATCAAACATTTTCATGGCCATTCAGAATCAACATGGGAAATACATTTCGTCCAAATATGCCCAGTTACGGCCGAGTGTGTTCTTGATTTGGCTCCATTTGGGTGATTTAAAGAGACACAAGGATATTTCCAGATAGGAGCATCCCCAATTTTTTTTCAAAACTCGGGTTTTTTGCGTAGTTGGAATGCTTTCCAATGTATTAGATCACACCTAAAGTGAATAAGCTGAATACGCAGTTGTTATATATGTAATAAGATCATTAAGATGGTGATTTAGAATTTTCCGTCGTGCATGACGGGAAAAAATCAAAGCATGCTTTACTATGGGGATGATTACAATAGCAGGCAAGTTCAAAACATAGTTTTTGGTTTTCTTTTTTACTTGTATGTCCAATAAACCTTTGAAACATACTCGGTAGGTGTTTACCACCGATCAAGTGCAAATTGAGAGAAATTTGTATCCTCAAAAAATCTGCTGTCCCTTTAACTATAGCATAACTCGAACACGCCTATGGGATAAATATCCGATTTTCACCCACAACACCCAGCAAACGGCTTTTGAAAGTTTGCCAAGCTGACATAGGGTAAATTTGGATTTCAAGCGATCGCACATTTTTACATGCCGATTTCAAATACGAAGATGGGAGAGCATATTTACCTGGAAATTCTTGGCCCAAATGCCGGATTACATTCAGTACTGACAGTCAACTGTTGTTGTGTGCCGCAGCATTAATCTCTAGGTATGGGTTTCCTGTTATAGTCACACCAGAACTAAATTGCCCCAAATTAGTGGGCTTTTCTATTCGCTTATGTGTCTGCGAATTCTCCATTTGCACATATCGTTCTGGGCTCATGAGCTAGGCTTCTCTAGTCGAGGTTTTGGTTTTCCTCTGGCGGACCCCAAACAGCAACCACCACCACTACCACTACCCCTCCCAATAACCCCCAAACTGGGCAAACAAACACACTCATGCATGCACGTACGCATGCACGCACATGTACACACACACATGCACTCTCCAATGAGTTTAGCAAATAAGAATTCTGATTTATTGCAAAATCCTCTGTATCTGTTTAATTTGAACAAATTCTGTTTATTTGTTCTAATATTAGTAGTTATGCCAACGCCTTTTATTTTAAGTAACATGGTCTCTAAATTTGTTCTTGGTTACACTACAACACTATGGACCACTTTGTGTAACAGATGAAAAGAAGGCTAATATGTTTTAATCAGAAAAGATTCACGGTCAGTGGTGATAGAGCAACTACGACTGATGCTTCCTTCTTCAGACAGAGGCGTGATCACCATCTAGGAAGAGAAATGGCAGCAAACGTGTATTTAATTAGGTTGTAGATGATTCGGGTCAAAAAATTGCTGAAGAGGTTTTGCGTGTTCGGTAATACTAATATGCACTTGGGTTTGGTTTTTGATCCCTAGAGCGTAGCCAAATGCCATCATTGCATTTCTTATGGCCAATTTGAGCCACTCATTGTAGGGGAGTGTTTGTGGAGTTGATTTAACTGGTATATTGTATATTTGTGAAGAATGTCTGGTGGTGATTGCACCACATATTTGTTGGATCATTTGATTCTACTTGCCTATAAATATGTGGTTTAACCATAGCTTATGAAGTCAATCATTTTGAGTGCATTGGACAAGCATCAACATTTAGAACAACTACATTGATTGGCCTAATATCTTGAGGGAAAAAATATGCAATTTTAAATGTGATTAATATAAAATGGAAAACCATGCAATTTCACCATTTTGGCTCTAAAATGTCGGGAAATATGAACACAAATGCACCCCCCCAGGAGAGTGAATGTTCTATGTAATGCGCATATGTTAAAAAATACTGTGTTATTATGCATGCAGAATGCAAGTATTCTCTGTCAATGGGCCTTTTATCTATTGGCTGTTAATATATAGGAGTGTATTCATCAAATTACTCAAAATTTGGACATACTATTGCAAAGATGTTGGCATGACTGTCCTTATTGTCATTAACATGGTGATGTTATGTCATTCGTCTAGTACCTTCCCTTGATAGTTCAACATCGGCTTTATCCTGAATAATGAGCCAAATGATTGCAGCAGTTCTACATAGTGGAATGTACTGCAACAAGTGTGTGCAGTCCTAGGTGTGAGCCACTTACTAAGAAGGCATGTTATCCCTACAATAGATCACTACAACAGTCTATACCGCCATGGGAGTGCAAGAAGGTCATAAGAGGCATAGCTGCCATGTGATACACAGCAAGATTCCTACTCATGGTGTAACCCTGAGCTTAGGCTACTAACTGCGTGTGTACCTTGGTGGATGATTACCCCCACTTTTGTGGCCGGCGATGTGGTACCCATGTGGGTGGGTACTCAGCTCCGTAGCTACTTAACAGCTACTTTATAGGTACTCCCGTGAATAAATTGGTTGTGTACATAAGTATACTGCAATGTATTGACATAAGTCACAATTTATCTTTCCTCCTTCTTCTTGCATATGAGGCAGCAGCTAAATGTGTTGAAGTTGGTAGAGCCAGCTCACTTTCGATTGGTTGGGTTTGAGAAGTCTATATCCACCGGTGGACGAAAGGTAGGGCACACATTGAGAATGTGATCTGCAGTCTGTGATGGAGAACCACATTGGCAGGCTGGAGATGGTTACAGCCCCCATCGGTGCATATTGTTGTTGAAACTACCGACTCCTGTGCAAATCCTGTTCAAGGTGACCCATTCTTTACATGGAAGATTGCTACCAGGTGGGATAGTGAATTGGTCTGTTCTTGGAGTATCTAGCCAGGCAGTGTTCCATGTCTGTAAGATGTTGAATAGGGAGCTGGAGAGTTTAGCAGCGTGCCGACAGAAAGGTTGACGGGAGTGCAGTCTCTGTCTGCCGACCTGGTGTGATTCTTTCAGTCAGTGGCTCTTGAAATGGTTCTTCAGGCGATTTGCTTGACAGTTGCTTGAAAAGCCACTGACCAAAGACTTGGCATCACAGTATGTTTGATGGGAATTTCTGACAAATGGCAGCTATTGGACTTACAACCTTCTTGCATTCACATGACATTACATTCTTGTAAACCTGGTTTGCATCAGGAAGCATCCACCATGATGAGTTGGGAGAAAATAATAGAGATGTCCATAGGTTTTCAGAGAATATTTCAAATAATTTATTGAAAATTATTGGGTAATTTTAATAAAATTTTACTCTTCATCCTCATGTTATATTACCTCTTTGTAAAGCCACTTAAATTGTCTGCGACCCCGATCGGATTGCACTGTTGTTATCATCCGCAACATAGGATTGTTCATCACAAGGCACATTTGGCCATGATTACACACGCAGAATGGCCTCTGGCGGTATCCCTCAATCACATCCGATAGAGGAATATTTTAGCCGAGTTTGAAAGGATTTTGGGCCGTGGGGAAGAAATGTTTGCCATTACCTTCAATTGTCAGTATGAATCATCATTGCAGCAGTTTTCCCCAATCCTTTATCCGATCTCGTAAACCCTGGGGTATTCCAGCAGTGCCATAAATAGGTGATATGTGGGATTTGATGACATGGCTTTGACCTTGAGATTCCGAGGAAGCATGTTCAAGAACCACTATCCCTTGCCTAAAGCTTGCTGGTGTTAAAAGCTTAAATAAATTCTACCACTTGTTTTCTTAAAGATATATTCTCTCTCACATAAAACATTTGGTAGATAGTATCATGGTGGTTGTCACTTGTATTTGATACCAGCATATAAAGGGGCAACATATCTACTGTGCCCATGTGCCAATACATGG
The DNA here is from genome assembly GCA_023653785.1 of Ophioderma brevispina. NCBI lineage: Eukaryota > Metazoa > Echinodermata > Ophiuroidea > Amphilepidida > Ophiodermatidae > Ophioderma > Ophioderma brevispina. Next base: position 27,161 of record JAMKCH010071575.1, read on the forward strand.
CTGCCTGTATTCCGACACGTGACAGAACTATTTGTGTAATGGTATTCGTTTTACCCTTCGGCAAAATATGGTTTTGTGTCATTTTATGCATATTGGTAAGCCATCGTCGTCGTCAATATGCATGTTGCCAGGTGCGATATACCATTATTATTATAATTTTGTTCTCTTATTTATCAGTAGTCAGCATATAAAAAATATGATCTGAAAAGTAAGGGATACGGCGAGGAAGAAGACGATCGGAATTTATGCTCGTCAGTTCTCGCACTCTTTTCCGTTCGTTCAAGCGTGGTTGATTTGGCAAGGTTTTTAAATAAATGATGTGCAATTGTGCACGGTTTGCACACATTGAGACAGTGTGACTTTCACTGAACACTTAAGCATCTGTGGTAGACTTCAGCAAAGGAAAGACCTGAATAATAAGACTTGGCAGCCGAGGTACCTGAGATTCCACCACCAAAATGCACTAATCTTGAAATTAATCAAGATAGATTTTTATTTTCTCACTAAATCAGCTTTGTGCATCAACCAAAGAATCTGTATTAAGAATTTTCATTCTTGCTAAATCAGCAATGTGCATCAACCAAGGAATCGGTATTAAGAATTTTGCATTATCAGATAGAAATTTGGAGAAACTTAGTGACACCCTCTAATTAATTTGGTTGCATTTGCATAATATTTGTCCACATGTAATAATTCTCTGGGGTTGTATCATTTACTTGATCCTCGCGTGCAGGGAATCAGTATTAAGAATTTTTTCATTCTCACTTATCAGCGATGGGAATCAGGATCAAGAATTTTGTATTCTCACTAAATCAGCTATGTGCATCAACCAAAGAATCAGTATTAAGAATTTTGCATTCTCGCTCAATCAGCAATGTGCATCAACCAAGCAATCGGTATTAAGAATTTTCATTCTCTCTAAATCAGCTATGTGCATCAACCAAAGAATCGGTATTAAGAATTTTGCATTCTCGCTCAATCAGTGATGTTCATCAATTTAGGAATAATCAGCTATGTACATCAACCAAAGAATCAGTATTAAGAATTTTGCATTCTCACTAAATCAGCTATGTGCATCGGCTAAAAAAGCAGTATTAAGAATTTTGCATTAGATTATTTACTGTATATGAATAATTCCAGTAACTATATATAACCAATAGTTATTCATCTAGCATCATAATGGGAAAGCAAAATACAAGGTTTCTTAAAGGTGCAACGAGAGGTATTGAGGCACCCAAATATTGTGTCATAATATAGTAATTTCATATAGATCAGACACTCACTAGATTCCTTGCCTTGTATTTCGCAGCAGAAATGTCTTAAAAGGAAGAAAAAAGCAATTTTGACTTGCTTATATTTCAATGTAAAACATAGGCTGAATTTTGTATTTGCTCCTATACGAAATTAGAAATTTCACAATTTTTATACCAAAGAAACATTTCTTAGCTTAATCCTTTCAGATGGGGATATTTTTGATGGAAAGCTTTGGCAAAAATCAGTACTTTCGATTTTTTTAGGGACACCTGATATGTGAAATTTCTTGTTGCACCTTTAAGATGCCCAAATCTCAGGTTTGATGGGGTGAGTGGTGGGTGTGAGGCTGAGGATTGAGAGTATGCCTTTATATTAATGATTGTCAAGTGGTGATTTTTTTTAACCCTATTTCAGATGGGGATATTTTTGATTGAATGGTTTGGTTTTGGTGAGGTTGGTTTTGATTTTTTTAGGGACACCTGATATGTGAAATCTCTTGTTGCACCTTTAAGATGCCCAAATCTCAGGTTTGATGGGGTGAGTGGTGGGTGTGAGGCTGAGGATTGAGAGTATGCCTTTAATGATTGTCAAGTTCATGATTTTTTTTTAACCCTATCGTCTGGAATCAACACTTGACTTTCATATTCTAGTTGCTGTTGGTTTTGGTTTTGGTGAGGTTGGTTGGTTGAGGTTTGGTTGAGGTTAAATGTGTTTTGTTGGTGGTAAATGTAATTCATATCTCATCATTTTGAACATTTTTACAACAACTTGATAGTGCTGCAAAGAACATGGCAGAAATCACTAAATGGCATAGTTTGGTTCAGTGGAGAACTGAGAAAGTGTGTTTTACATCTCATATGAACAGTTTTCCGGAACAGGAAAAAAAGATGCCATGCTTGATGCTTTAATCAAGCCAAAGAAGTAGCTGTATTCTTGTCATGATTCTCCTCAATAGCAGAGAGGAGGGGTGTGAGAGTATTTTAGTCTGAGAGTACCTTGTCACTAATGCCAAACCTGTGCCTATCCACATTGGATTACCATACAAGAAGCCAGGAATTTGTTGTGGAAAACATTCTGCAAGTGGAGGCTCCTCAGGTGCTTTGAAGGAGGAATGTGAGTGCCGGTTGTCGTGGCAAGCATCGTCACAGCGATGCAGGTGATGATGATGATCCAATGGGACGGTGACTCAATGGTTGCCCAGGGGCATCATGGGATAAAAGCGGACTCCATAGTTTTTGGTTGCCGGTGGGTTCAACGTTCCGTATGAATTTATGCCTTATTGAGAGATGATTAGGGGTGTTTGTTTTTTTGGCGGCATGTGGTGCTGTGTGAGCGGAATTTTAAGTGCAAATAATTACATAACTCGATCCAAGCAGCACAAGTGTTGTAACATGATATTGCTGGGATCCTCCTTAATTAGGTGCTAATTTATGGAAAAGAAAAAAAGTGGTATGATTTTTTTTATTGTATATAATGTTCATTAAAATTGAAGTTCAAAATAGGATTGTTTCCCTTAAATGCCTCTTCTAAGAGAGAAAATTCAAGAAGTATTATTTGCCAAAGATACTCTGATACTGTGTAAAAGAAAATATTAGCCTAATTTATGAAACATTTTAGCTCATTAGGGAAAATTATTAGTAGTCTCTTCAAACAACTTGGATGTTTGATTTTTTTTAAATTTATGTTCAGAATCTCACCAAATTCCCCTTACATGGTCCCTCGTTTAAGGCCGTTAAAGTTTTTGCTAAGTTTAAAAGAAGGAAACCACCTGTTAAAATGTCTAGAGTGTGTCCAAACAAGAATTGGAAGATTATGGTTTATGAAAATAAAGAGATTTAAAAAGAGAAAATATTAAAACTATTTTTGTTATGGTGACACTGCCGCAGTGTATTCTAATTACAGGATTGGGAGATCAACTCAACAATAGAGTGCTGTCATTTGAAGTGTGCTAATATGGGGTAGGTCATGAGTAACTATTGGCAGGAAGTGCAGGCATTTGCCCCCTATTTGACAGCATTGTCCTCAAGTGCACTCTCAGTCTGGATAGAGGGCTACTGTGCTTGGAAGTTATGCCATAAACTGTAACTAGACTTTTGACAAGGACCAGACCTTAAATTTAATTAATTGCCAACTTTTCTCCTTTCCTACATCCTATCAAAATGGCAACCTTGTTCTCAACAGACACATGACCAGGGTTTTTTAGGCAGGTGTAAGGCCTAAAGGAAATTGTAAAACTGCTACTTCATTACATTTTTTTGTACAAAAGGTTTTTATGTCCACACGGAGGCTGAAACTCCAGAGTTTCAAACTCTAGAGTGTAAGATCATGGTTTTTGACTGTGTGAACGCACTCCAGAGATTTTCAAAAACTCGGGGGCGAAGCTTAAACTCTGATATCACTCGGAAATGTTTTATATTTTTGTGCGGGATTGACAGCTTCGTTTGGGGGTGACGTCACTGCATGTGTTAGGTTTTGCACCCGAGGAACGCACACGTCGACCTTGGAATTGCAGCATTTACGCACGCGAACAAAGGCGACGCAATCCAAACGCTAGAGCGAATGCAAAGTCGCGTCATGATGTCACCCCCAAACTTGAGATCGAACAAAGTATAGCAAGGTCAGCTTTGTTGACAAATTTCTGTGTTTGAATATATGTGAGAAAGACCATGGCTTTAGGTATGTTGATTTCCAGTCTACACCCTTATAAGACAGGTGGAAGAGGAGAATGGTCTTTTCTGGTGGGACAAAATTAAACTTAGACCACATCGAAAGTTAGACCTGGTCTAACTCTTGTGTGCATATGGACCTTAAGAGTTTTGTAACCATCTGAACATGGCTAGTTGAAGGGTTTATATGTAGTGCTAAGGTTTAGGGTTAATTGATAAGGTTTAGGTTTAGGGGTTTAGTGGTGTAGGTATACTTTGATCAGGAATAAATTTGCTTTAATTGAAGTGGCCCTATAATTTTGACTGTGGCAAATAGTTTTGAAGTATTTGTGTATGTACACTGCTTTGAAATAATTCAACTTCTGTGAGCTGGTTGCTAATCATTGAGATTTGCATCATTCCAGATGTTTGCCCTCTTTATCCAATAGGTACAGTCAGTCGGTGAAGGGGATTGCATAATAAGAGCCACAACTGTAGCATACTGGTATCCTAACAATTTAAAAAAAATGCAGGTGAATAGAAAACCAGTAACACACAGGTGTAGGTGCCACGTAACATTTCCACACAGCCATGTGCTCTTTGTGATGCCTCATCAAGGAGGCCCCCTAAGTTCTCCGCTACTTAACAAGTACCGTAACATCTCTCGTTGGCCTTACATTTTGCACGCAATTACGTGGGCGTGCTTCTGCCACCTCTGTAGTCTGATGGATAGGATGGGTATAGCATTAGAATAGCGATGACTTGTTATCAATAACTAGGTACATGCTGCCCATGTGCTGACTCATCTCTCTTGGTCACAGTTCATAGTGATGTATGTGCAGCAATTAAACTTAACAACCTGCTGAGGATTCTGGGTACTATGTATGCTACATTAGTCTCTCATTCCTTGCATTAGTGTTAAGTTAATTTCATCAAGAGATGCTGATGCTGAGCCTAACTTATATATCAAATGTATAACTGAACCTTCTACATGCTAGATATACATTACTCAAGCTTGGCAGTCCAAACTCTACATATATTACACACTTGATACATTTTTTCTCCCAATTTACTAGGCAAATTGATGCGCAATATTGGATGAAACATTGCGATATAAGAACATTTATGCACTATTTGTATACTTTCCCAACTTCCCCATCCCAGGAAATGTGGGGCAAGGGTTGGGATTACATATATAGTTATCTGGTTGGTGCACTCCGGGAGGGGAGGGGGGAAGGGGGACGGTAAGTTATATAAATATCTTACCTTGCGACCTGAGGATTGGATGGTAAAGTATATTGACATGTAATAGGGTTTTTATTGCTACAGATTTAGATAAAAAAGTCTTGAAATATATCTTAGAAACTTCAATACATAAAATGGTTTCCCATGCTTCAGGGCTAACACAATCCATTTTTGTAACAGGCCTGTTGGTTTTTAGTAATGCTAAGTGAGACATATAATACCTAGGGGGACAAGGTATCGCCACTGTACATTGGAGCGTTAATTTCACAGAGTTTCCATATCAGAAATCTCATTTCCAACGTCTCACTTCAGTACTTCCATGTGAGTATTGCCTAAGAGAACTAAACAGGACCGTGTTATGCAGTAGTTTCCTCTGGTCTGGTCATTAATGCTGTGACTTTGTACATTTAAATTGTTTTGAGTAATCAGAGTGTTTAATTATTATAGGAAAATTACTCCTGTAATTTGATGTTGTCAACACATCAGAACTCCACATTCATTGAAATCATTCAACAAAGTTGTCAGCAAAGTGATTAGGTCGTACCGGTTATTTTAACACTATTCAAGATTAAAGTGCATCTATGCTAAATGATGTGATTTCACGTAGTCATACATGGATACCGAGAGTTGTTCAATAACACATGAATTCTAATGTCAAATGGACTTGTAGAGATTTGATTGTAATTAAAGCTGAACTTAGCATTGTAGATGTTACAAGCAAAGTGGTTAAGATCCTATGCTTAACTTCAAATGATTTGCTTTAACCACATTAAACCATGCTTAACTCTTTGGGACTGGTTTTCCTTAGGTTATGTTAGTAGATAGACTCAAATTTAGATTTGAAAAAAGGGTACCAAGTGTTGAATAAAAGAAGACATGATAAATGGCATTGCCATTTCCTGATTTTTTAGTACCTTCTGTTTTGTTTATGGGTCTTTATACTAGAATTTGAGTTGGTGGTGCACTTTGGGTCGTACATCACTAACTTAGCTGCAGTAAGGATCCAAAATCTTGGGTGGACTACTTTCTTGCATGGCATCTGAAAAAAAAACCTGCTTTTGAAAATGTACTAGTTATTTGATGTGCTGTGAGTTTAGTAATTCGTAACAAAAATATTTCTGGTCACCATAAATTATGTTGACAATTTGGTCATTTGGTGATTTTAGCTAAGAGAAGATATCAGTAGCTTCCCACAATGCATTGCTTCCAATGGAGATTTCTGTACAGGTAGTCATGTGAATCGTTAGATAGGAAACATTCTTAAAATGCAAGTTTGTAATCAATGCTGTTAATTTAGCCATGTTTCACACCTAACGATTCACATCAGAACCTGTACAAAAACCTCCTTTGGAAGCAATGCATTGTGGGAAGCAATGCATTGTGGGAAGCTACTGATATCTTCTCTTATTTTAGCTTGTGCTTTGGTGTGATAAGATAAAAGCCAAAGGTGAACTTGTGCAGCATAAATTTGGCAAAAGTGTAGTTTAGGACCCTACATGGTTTACTGGTTAAATACTACTTAAATTACCCCAAAATCGATCCACTCACCTTCAGAAAACCCTCTTCTATCCAATGGCTGCTTTAAAACCCATTTTGTTTTAAACTAGTCCTTAAATTGAAGAAAAATTGTCAAAAAAATCCATTTTCAAGCTACTGACATGCCGATAAACACTCCCGATGAGGCTTGCACCGCGTAATTTTAGCGGTGCGAGTATTCTATGCCAAAACACTTGGCTGTTTTTACCCAATAGGATGCCCCCTTGGTTGTTCCCTCTAAGCTTAACTTTTTGACCCAATCAGGAGGGTTCCTAACAGTAGTTTCGGCATTTTAATGCGTCTTCAACTTTAGAAGAGTGCATTTTTACTCGTAAATTCTCCCCTTTTTCTAACAAAACCCACTCTTTCTTTCAGTATTAACCCTGTTTTCCTGTAACGGAATGTTTCGTTTTATCGATGTAGGTAAGTTTCATGATTTGTTTACATGTTTGGTGTCTTTTCATGGCCAGAAAAAAGTTTCCGAATTTTTTGGCAATTTTAAAGTTGTTTAAAACCTGTCTATTTTACCCACCCGGATTACCCCATAAGTTCCCTCATTTTCAGCCCTGGCTGCCCTCTAACCTTGTTCGAACTGTTCATGGGAGCTATCCTAATCTAGGTCTGGTTGCCTTAGAAATATGGGATTAGAAATATTGTCAATTTCATATATTTTTCAATCGCTATATAGGGGTTAGGTCTAACTAACACTATTACTATAAATTTGAACCCACTATTACTCCCCTCTTGCAAGACAACTTGTTTTAGGGACATCATATTTTGGCATTTCTGGAAAACAGATTAACCCTAACAAGTTAGGGGGTTTGCCCTTGACAACACATCCGAACAACAATAGAAGGCGCTACAAAAATATCTCCTGATGTCTCACCCGCAATAGGAAATGCAATTGAGCTTGCATTGCTGTGCATGAATGCCGGTTAGCTGTTTTCCCTCCAGCGAACATGCAGAAATAGTCATTTGAAGTCTCACCAGCAATAGTCAGCAATTGGGTCTCCTGAGGGGAAGACATCACCGTGTCACTCCCCATGAATTGGTTTTCGCCTGTCTCTTGAGTGGGAAAACGGCTGAGTGGCAATGTGAAGCAATGGCTGGAATGTACACTTTACTTCCGGTTTTACAAATTTGACCTTGACACATCTGCCAAATTATTCAAAATGTCCAATGTCAGGCACCAGGTGGGGAAAACCCCAACAGGTATTCTGGTAAATAAGTGCATCAGGTGAGGATACAAGAGGGCACTGGAACTACCTATATTCGGTGGGGACGTTTCAATGGTCAATAGAAAAGCAATGGTTTTTGTCGGTCGATCCTCCTCAGGGGAAAGTGGCTGAGTGGTATGCACATCAATGGTGTTCTGAGTGGAAAGCGACTCATGGCACTCTCCGCGATGCATGAGAGTGAAAAAGTTCCTGACAAATCCGAGCAGCATAATAACGTCAACTGAGGTAATTCAGTTGCTTGTCATATGCCAAGGTTCATGAAGGAGTTGTACTTTTTATGAGTTGATACTTACTTTTGTATGGCTATCTGATCGGGGATTTTACTCTCTGCAAAATGAATCATTACTATTTCCTCGTAGGCGACACAAAAAGTTGCAAATATTAACCATCAACTCTGTCTATAACTTTAGCCTGCGACAAACTTTGGTAAGACTTTAATAATCATAGATAACCCAATTACACTCTGAGAGAGGAAACCGGTATCGTCAATATTAAGCCGGTCTAAATTGGTGAAGAGACCAATTAGGCCAGAAGATTTGGTCATAAGTGGAGTAAGAGAATGGCCCCACAGTGTACCATTTTTGGTTCATCTATTTTGGAATTTAATCGAATCATGCACTCTATATTAAAGTCTTGCAAGCATTATGATTTTGTCATGCCCATGGCTGATTTGGTCTGCATAGAACAGACGGCTGTTTCTAGGTTACAAGTCAGCATTGAGACAACAGACAGACCAAGAGACAGACAGTTTGTTCACACACACCCTACGACCTCCACTACATACATACACACATTTAAATTCGGAGACACAAACAAGTATGCACAGACGTATCAGAATCTTGTTTCTGAGTATGAAGTGCACATTTTTTGTGTTGTCTCAACTTTTTTTTATGCTGCTTGTTCTGTGTATGCAGTTTTCTGAGTTTCTAAAATCAATCCCATTAAAAAAAAGATGAGTTAAAATTTGATCAAACTTTAACCAGTTTAACCAAATTTTCAAGAAGAACCTTACATAATAGATTAACATTTAAATGTAAGATGATGTTTTACAAGATTTAAGTGCCAATGTGAAACAAAAATTCACCTAAGTTTTTTGTATAGTCTTAGTAATGCGAAGTTTCTTTCATATCGAACTTCAACACAGTAGACCAGTCATAAATTGGTACTACTCAATGATATTAAAATGTAAGACTACTACGCCATGGTTTGTGTGCATATTGTATTGAACGTAAAATATATACCTGAGTACAACTCAAATATCCATCCTAGCACCATAACCAAAAATTTTGCAAAATGCACAGATCATGGCTAACATATCCTTACTACTTCATAAAAAAAAACCCATGCAAGAAACTGTCGGCTTCTTTACTTTCCACTGGTATTGATCTTTTTCTATGCTTTTCAAGGCAGAAAAATGTCACTATTTTGCAATCATTACCCTAACGCTTCCCAGACGCAATGCGGTGCTACGAAAAGCTTGGTCCGGTCGGAACCGGGTCGGACAATGTTTCTTGTTGCGCAATCTCGGCCATCACAACTATTCTTTTGTTTGTCGCGCCCCCCAAATGACTCTCATTGCACCTCATGCATCTGGGCCGTCTAACCGGAAAATGACGCATGTTTCTCGTGCTCTGGGCCGTCGTAACGGAAAATGACGCGATTGTTCCCTCGTTGCATCTGGGCCGTCTTCCCGGAAAATGACGCTATGTTCCTCGTTGCAACCCTGGGCGTCAATCCCGGGAAGATGGATGCTTTTACTGGCATTTCGGAACGGTTTGCCCAGGCAGAATGCGCAATGCCTTTTCATCAGGCGGGTGAAACACTGTGTACAAATGCCCCATAGACAATTTCGATAATCGATGGTGATAGCGCCACATTTTCGATAAGAAGCTACTTTTAAATTATGCATAAACTCATCATTCGAGTAACCGGATCATGACGTAGCGTAATAGCGCCACGCACTACTATGACGTAGCGTAATAGCCACTCACGACTGGCGAACTATCAGCTACAGATTTCATGCGAATCAGTGTGCATGCAGATACCATTTTGTCTTTATTTATTATCCCTGTTCCTCCAGTTGCCATTCCGCAACCGCCGGAATGTTCCTCCCCTCTTTGCAGTCTGGACTTCCTTTCCGGAAAATGGCGCGATGTTCCTCGTTTGCAATACTTGGCCGTCGTCCGGCGAACAAGCGATTTCCCCTCGTTGCATGGGGGCCGTCTTCCGGGAAAATTACGCGATGTTTCTCGGGGGTTGCATCTGGTCTGCCAAAATCTGTGTGGGAATCTGGGGGGGCTGGGCCGTTAACTACTTTACGCTACTTATTCCTGTGCCGGGAAAAAACGCCGAGATGCCAATGAAACGCAAAATTGTTTTCTCGTTGCATCTGGGCCGTTTTAAAAAATAACAATTTAGATTGCACCTTGTTGCATTTGGGCCGTGGTCGGCAAAACGACCCGGGTCCGGGTAGGGTTAATGAAGAGTAAATATGTAAATGAGTAGATAATCCTTTGCAAAAATCTTTGTGAAGGCCCAATGTTAAGGATATCACAAAAGGGCACTTAAGGATGTAGCATTGCATGCAAAACCCATATTTCACATTTTCTGATTCAGAGTTAATAGATATTTGTGCATGTTTTTGTGCCACGTTCTGCAGGCCATTTATATATTTTTCCGAATTCATGTAGCCTCATAAAATTTTATCTTGACCAAACTTCAACACAAAAGTCCGGAGACATTTGGTATGTACTTATGTAACATATCAGAGGTAAAGGTCCATCAGTTTTGTTCCCTGTTTTGTGGAAAGTACAGAGAAATTTGTTCCATTTATAAAGTTTGAGTTTGGTTTTGGCGAAACTTGGGCAGTGGTCTGTTGAGCATTAGGTATTATTATGTTTGTGTGTACATATCAGAGGAAGGCCCAATGGTAATTTGTTGATCTGGACTCTGTAGTAGCTTAATAGTGTACGGTGACTGTTGCTTCTAAGAAGACTGAATCAGAGAAGGACGGACACTTGTGATCCATGAATCGCCACAGATGTCTGATGACTTGATTAATGTAAATCTACAAGGTGACGATTCCACTAAGCATCAATATTTGTGCCCTTGTTAGTATACTCTTCAAGACCTCTCAATGAGGTTGAAGACATTATTTTTTTTCCAGTAGCAACTACTAGCAACCGAGTGTGACCTCAGTTTATCTCCCTTCTCAGCTTTTTTTAAAAGTGGTGACAAGAAGGTTTCATTACGCACACATTTACCATTGTGTCATTAAAAGGATTAAGGTCCGTTCCCAGATGTATAGAAATGTAATTTTACACCGCCTAGTGCCTTTCATGCCCTTGAAGAACTACAAAAATGTCTTATCATCATTGGCAATCAACCCTACCTAGCTTTCCCACATCATCAGAAAGACGGAAACGGAGATCTTCCCATGTGTTGACTACCATATGAAAGGACCGTTGGGATATCTTGCCATTTTCCCAGACACGCACCTTTATTGTAACCCAAAAAAGGATTGCGTTGATTAGGGGGCAAATCTCTGGACATGATTTTAAACGGCCGACAATTACGTGTGACCTCCTCATTGAATATCCGTCCAAGATTAGAAAGCCATCTGTAATGACACAATAAATGAGCTGTCTTTGATTGGGAAAACATGTTTCAGTAGTGGTGCTACCAGCAAGATTGAATTAAAAGGAAGTGATGAAAGAGCAATGCTGAATTTACTCACTTACTCACAATGCTATTGTACTTTAAAAACTTTTTCATTTAACCTTTTTTTTTTTTTTTTTTTTTTTTTTTTAAATTAAAAGCAATAACAGCACATTTGTTGAAGAGTGCCCCCAATTTCCGGATATTTTGAGATTTTGCCACACAGTTGTAGGGTAATTGCTAGTAAACAATTACACCTGTGACCGGTAAAGCTCAAAACTCTCTATGTGTCGCAAAAGAAGGAATTTTGTAATTAGAATAATTAATATCGGAGATCTACGATAATAATTCAATGGCTGCTGGAAACATCCTTCCAATATGAAATAGCTGGGAAATTGCGCCATGTACGTGTCTGCGCTCATCGTAAGGGTAGTGGTTCCGTGGGTTCAGACAATCAAGTAGAGAAATTTTTCTGAGGTGACACTATATCATCATGGACGGACATAAATTTGGCGTTTCCAGCTCCGCCATTAAATACAATCAGGGATCCCGATTCTAATTACAAAATCGCTTATTTTATGACAAATACACATTTTTGAGCATTACCACTCGCAGGTATAGTCTACTAGACAATTACCAACCAACTGTGCAAAAATTTCAAATTTTGAAAATTGGGGGCGATCTTCAAAAAATGTGCTGTTATTGTTTTAAGTAATTTTTTGAGCCAATCAAAAACATGGTAAGAATGGGGGGTAGGGCTTAAATATTTGGAGGTCAAATTTCAATTGGTTATTGAAATGAATTATGTAGTTAGTACTTAGCCAATCAGAATGTTGTGTGAAAGGCATGGCATGTTCAAAGAGTTAAGTGCAAGACAACTGTGATCATTTTTTAACTTTGAAGGAAGTCCAAATTTGAAAAGGAAAAATATAATTGCAGGCTAGAATTTTATTTGATAATTAAAGGATATGGGGATTAATTTCTTAAAGCCACATGCAATTGGGATTCCAGTATAATTTTTGATGAACATGTGAGCAGGATGCTGGAATTGGATCTGTAAGTCACATCTGAGTGGCGTTTATAGTTAAAATATTTTAGCAAGATGTGTTCAACGTTTCCAGGATAAATAAATTACTGTGTCTCATCTACTACAAAGTTTACTGATATCTGCAATATCAAAAGCATAGTCTGAATGGCTGATATTTGCTTCCAGATAAACAGTGAAATTGAATGTTATCATAGAAAATGAACAAATGCTTGGCTGTTATGGTACAACCAGAGGTGACTTACTTCCTCCTTGAGGTCTACCACCTTTCTTACAGTTATCTAGGATTGGCTCATTACATGATATAGAATGATAAAACCTTAAGTAAACAATCAAAATAGACCTTCCAAATATCTTACAATCCTTTAAGCTTTTTACAATGTGTCTGATTGGCTAAATTCATATAACCCAAGGATCACCAATTCAAATCGGCCGATCGACACCAGGGGGTTTAAAAGTGTGAATACGATTTATATCTTGACGTATACTTCGTTTGCCTGAACTAAGAGGTGAAGTCCGAGCTTTCACGCAGTATACACGTGTAAATCGCAGAGTAAGCCGCTGTAATCGCGAGCGTACAAAGTTGTCATGCGCGATACGCATGCACAATAGCTGGGCAAAGCTATGACATCACTCCTTAGTCAGGCCGGACGAAGTATAATCAGTGGGGTGCCATGCATGAGGGAAAGAGTATGCATTTTCCTTCCCCACTATCGAAGCTTTCTGACACCATTCTTTTTTATTCCCTTTGGACCCGTCGCACAACGGTTATGGAGACCAAAAGAATAAGCAAATTTCTTACTTTTGAGATAAAAAATAGGGTAGATCTTAATATATGACATAAAAAAATAAATCCAAGACTTAATTGCTCTTTTTTGGTGTCCATGATTAAATTTCCATATTATATTCTCTACTTGAAGAAAATCACTCTCCGCTCTGAATGTGAGAAGAATTTGCTAAATTTCTCTCTCCGAAAAGAGTGAAATTATAAATGTCACACCCAAAGAATACAAATCACTCCAAGTAGTACCAATTTCACCACAAGTAAGCTATAGTGATCCAATCTTAGTTAAGAGTGGAATCACCATATAGGAAATCCTAGAGAAATTTCACTCTCTTACAGAGTGAATCTCACCCTTTTTGCACTAGAGTAAATCCAAAAGACTGTGAGACTCCAAAAATTTTTGGACACAGTCCACGGTTCGGGAGAGGAGAGGAAGGACGCCTTTTTGTATCCAGAGAAACACTAACATCTCAAGAGGCCAAACTGGATATGTTTTACATTACAGTCTGGCCTAGATCATGTATGCAAGCACTATGAAGTTTATGAAGATATTTGCAAGTTGTGTTTTTGTATTGTTTTATAATTTTGGTGATTTTATTGTTAAAGGATTGTTGTATTCAACATTTTGCTGCCATAGATATGTGGTTAAATGACAACTTGCGCCTGATTTGCTCTCGCTGTCCGATCCTCTGCTAGTAATTTCCAACAAAAACTTTGTTCAATTCTGATGTTTTCTTTATGCTTTGAAATCAATTACTGACCCTGTGTTGTTTGTGACAATATGAAACAAAGTTTACTGTTCTAAATGGAAATGGATAGTTTCCAAAACATTTTCCCAGTTTTTTATAGGCCCTAACTATTTATGACATGAAAAAGATAAATTATGGACCGTTTTTTTGTTTTAACTTTTAGCTTAACAAGCTTTAATGTCGTTTTTACAACAGAATGGTGATATTATTTGTTGAAATGACGAGATACAATGGGTATTTTAATTTTTTTTTAATAAATGACCGATTGTGTGACTTTAAATATTGACATATGTATCGGTATAACTTTGCTAGTTCAATGGTACGGTGCATTGTAAATGTAAAAGGAGGGTTTTGGGCTAACCCCTTATAGCTTGATACAGAATGGCAGTCCAGGCCTTTGGGATATGGGACGTGTCAATTGATTTTCTGATACGTCCAGTGTCCACAGGCAGAGTAGTGTCCAGTAGTGGTCACTTCCTGTGCTATCTCAGTAGATGAAGTGAACCTCATCTATATGGCATCCACAAGGCACAGGTCAGTGGGTGTACTTGTACACACATTGGCATAAACTACCTTGTGTGATCGGGTCTCTATTTCATACCCCAAAACCAAGGGGTGGATTTTCTAAATACATTGGTGAATGAAAGCTACTGACTGTGCCAAGGGAATTGGATTTTACTAGCCATAGTTGCACCTGCCTCTTTCTGTCCTAGTGGTCAGTGAGAAGTGTTGTGTTTCCTGACATTACCGTTTATAGTGGTGTGTTCCATAAGTGGGCAAACTCCTTAGATACATGATACGAAGTGTGTGTGTATATTGGTCATCGAGTATAAGAATAGGTGATGTTGTAAACTGATGGCCTTGGGCTAAGGTGGGAATTGTGAAAAATGAGGACTTACTGACCAAAATTAGGGAGGTAGGGGCAGTGCGTCATTGTTTACCACACAGGAATGAAGAATTACTTTTTTTGACAAAGCAATTGTGTTTTCCTTTGCTTCTGTTTAAAAAATTCGCATTAGTTTATGCAATTTCTCATTTAAAAAATTCATGTTCCTTTCTCGCTTGGATGTTTTGTGTGTCACGCCTTAAGACAGAAGACACAAAGGGATCCACTTTGTCCACTGTTGTATGGTGATGATAGTATGCTGTTGATGGAGTGTGTTGTTCATGTTGTCTGTTATTTTGAAAAAGGGTTAATATTTGGCTGTAATATCTGTTATACTTCAATGGATGTAACCAAATTGAGTATAGGCGCAAGGGAATCCCGCGTTTGTTGATGAGGCCAAAGGTAACATACCTAAGGCCCCAAGTCCTACAGAACACCCGGCACAGAGGTTGAGAAAAATGCACTGAATCCCAGATGTAGCGATGGTTGCATCATCAAATAAAGGAAGCCATTTGTTCAGGTGCATACATGTAGGATGGAATTTTCTACATTTTTCGAACATTAAGGGAAATGTACTAAATACCAAAATCTTCAAACTGCCAAGTAGAACCTTGCACGTACTTCATTAATTAATAATATTAATAGAAATTTTTTCAATTTTGACGTATGTTAAATAACAGAGACATAGTGGGGTATTAACATTAGTGACAGATGTGAACCTCTGTCATCGATGATACGTGATTCCAAAACGGGCTTTTAAATACTTTTGTAGTAAATATTCTCATCTTAAATTTATAAATGGCACAAGCCAAAATATGTAATATTTATAAATAGTGAGAGTCGCAAGTGAAGGGGGTGGGTCGATATTGTTAGAAATTTATATTATATGTACAGTCCAAATCGGTGAATCGCGGCAATCCACCCGACATCGTCATTATGAATAAACCAAATTGAACAGATTCGCAATGACGGGACATTGGTTTAAGGATGTCAGAAAATGCGCATTGTGTTCCATGCGACGGATACGGAATAACGCTTTAGTATAAGTGAAAATTCAACATCCGTCACTATGTCATGAACCATAAACACCGAGTTGCGTAATTTTTTGTGTGACGGATATGATGTTAAATTTTCCAAGGTATTACATTAATTTTCAGTAAGAATTCTATGAATATTAGCTAAATAAATTTCCAGTTGTTAATTTCGTTTCTGAAATCGGATTGATTGTTTGCTTCATATGTGGGGATGTGTACGGACCCTCTAGAGTTCTGTTTACCATCCGTACTAGTAAATGCACCCGACGACTATGGGCACACAAAATCACTGGCTGGGCAGAGACTACCATCGTAGCAGTAATCCCTGTTGATGGGCTTGGAATCCGAAAAGCCCATGGTTCAAGAACAACCCAAAATCTCCACTTTCATCATTCCCTCTGCAGTAATGCCTCACTCTCTTCTCACTTTTCCTTCACCTCTCCTGCAGGACCTGGCTAGAAACAGATTAGGGAGTTAGGGTAAAATTTGGAACAGATTGTCAGAATCAAAATAAGGACCCAAAGTCTGATCTTTGAGAAGAATTCCCAGTGATTAAATAATGTTATGAAATGTTTTACTAAGGGACCTACTTGAAAATTAATTTGAAGTCTTGCTTTAAAATAGTAAAGGGTTTAAAGGAGAGCGATTGTATTCTCAAAATTCAACACTAGGTCAAGTTTAGTTTTTCTAGTGAAAATTGTGACCAAGGGTCTCTGAGTTAAATAATAAAGTAGAAATTTTTATTTAGATATAATCATTGAAGTTCAATGTGTAGCAATTTCTTAATGCAGCTTAAGTGGTTTTGCAGTAATAGCAAAAGTTGCTATGGTTATGTCCCCTGGAGAAACTTTGCAACTAGTCGACTCCACAAAGAGTAGCAGCTCTTGATTAAAAATAGCTGAATCTTGAATAAGGCATTTTAAAGGACCAGTTCCACTACTATTATGCATTGATTAAGCAGTAGTTTGTAAGTTAGTTTGTAACATTTTCTTTAAATATACAATAAAACACATCACAATAGATAAAAGAGCCTGAATTCTGTGGTGTGGGCACGCCAAAAGTGACAATGCAAGAATACTCCATGCAGCAACAAAAAATTATCCATCCATAAAATTATCCATAGACCGAGCAAATTTGGTACCCTGAAAGGTGGCAAAACGACACTTATTATCCGGCCTCAGTATGCCATGGTAACAAAAAATGCATGATAGCATTTCTGAAATGGTAGCCTATGCCCCCAATTTTTGTTGTCGCCTGTCGTATAGGAAGGGAAGACACATAGGGAATCACTTAGTCCCGGTTTCTGTTGTGATGACTGTGTTGTGAAAAACGCAATTAACATTTGCGTGTAATATCAACATACTTCGATGGATTTTAAACCAAACTTAAATTAAATAGCTGGGAAATTGCGCCATGTACGTGTCGGCGCTCATCCATTGTTGTTTTTTTTTTTTTTTCTCCCGGGGTTTGGTTTCAGACAACAATTCAAGGTGAGAGATCATGTTTTCCTGAGGTGACACTATATCATTATGGACGGACATTTTAAAGTTGGCGTTCCCGCTCCGCCATTAAATTACAATCAGGATCCCGATTCTAATTACAAAGCGCTTATTTTATGACAAAATACACTTTTTGGAGGGCACTTACCATTCGACAGGGTTAGTTTATAGAAATACCAACCACAACTGTGCAAAAAATTTCAAATTTAAAATTGGGGGCGATCTTCAAAAATGTGCTGTTATGTTTTAAGTAATTTTTTGAGCCAATCAAAAACATGGTAAGAATGGGGGGTAGGGCTTAAAATTGTGGGAGGTTCAAATTTCAATTGGTTATTGAAATTAATATATTAGTAATTAGGCCAATCAGAATTGTTGTGTGAAAGGCATGGCATGTTAAAAGAGTAGAGTGCAAGACAAACTTGTGATCACATTTTTTAACTTGAAGGAAGTCCAAATTTGGAAAGGGAAAAATATTTGAATATAATTGCAGGCTTAGAATTTTATTTGATAATAAAAGGCTATTGGGATTAATTACTTAAAGCCAAATGACAATTGGGATTTTCCAGAAATTTTTGGCATAACATGGGTGAGGCAGGATGCTGGAATTGGATCTGTAAGTCAACTCTGAGTGGCGTTTAGTAAAATATTTCGCAAGGATGTGTCAACGTTCGGATAAATAAATTACTGTGTATCATCGTACTACAAGTTTATGATATCTGCAAATCTCCAGCATAGTCGAATGGCTGATAATTTGCTTCCATGATAAAGTTGAAATTGAATGATCTGTCAAATAGAAAATGAACAAATCTTGGCTGTTATGGTAACCAGCCTGTGAATTAAACTCCTTGAGGTCTACCAACCTTCTTACAGGTCTCTGATTGGGCTCATACATGATATAGCATGATATAACCTGTAAGGAACCAAATCAAAAATAGACCTTCCATATGTCTCTACCCTCCTTTATAAGCCTTTTGTAGACCATGTGTCTGTTGATTGGTTAAAATACATCATATAACCCAATGTATCACCAATCAAAATAGGTTGGTTTTACGCCGGCATAAGGGACCCCAGGGGGTTATTTTAAAAGTGTGAAAGATACTGATCTTTACTTGATCTTTACTGTTATACTTCGTCTGGCTGTAACTAAGGAGTGACGTCAGATCTTTCACGCAGTCTTACACGTGTAATCGCCCGTAGACGCAGTAAGCCGCAGCTGGAATCGCGAGCGTACAAAGTTGTCATGCGCGATACGCATGCACAATAGCTCCGCAAAAAGCTTTGCCATCACTCCTTAGTTCCGGCCGGACGAAGTATAATCAGTGTGGGTGCCATGCATGAGGGAAAGAGTATGCATTTTCCTTCCCCTAACTCATCAAGCTTTCTCCACTTATCCCTTTGCCACCTTGACAAAGAGTATGGAGCCAAAGAATAGCAAATTTTTACTTTTGAGGATAAAAATAGGGTAGATTCATTCATATAATATGCATAAAAAAATAACATTCCAGCGGACTAATTGCTCTTTTTTGGTTGTTCCATGATAAAATTTCATATTATATTCTCTACTGTGAAGAAAAAATCCACTCTACTCTACTGGACTGTGAAGAATGTAATTTCTCTCCCGAAAGAGTGAGTGAAATTTATAAATGTCACACCAAAAGAATACAAATCACTCCAAGTAAGGACAATTTCACACAGTATGCCCTATAGTGCGATCAATCTTATTTTAAGAGTGATCACCATATAGGCAATCCTTAGATAATATTTCACTCTCTGCAGAGTGAATTCTCACCCTTTTTGCACTAGAGTAAATCCAAAAGACTGTGAGACTTCCAAAACTTTTATGGACACAGTCCACTGTTTGGGACGAGAGGAAAGCATTTTGTATCCATGAGAAGACACTAACAGCTCAAGAGGCCAAATGGATATGTTTTACATTACTGTCTGGGCCTAGATCATGTATGCAGGCCATCATGAAGTTTATGAATGATATTTGCAGTTGTGTTTTGTATTGTTTTTAGATTTTGTTGATTTATTGTTAAGATTGTTGTATTCACATTTTGCTGTGCCAGTAAGATATGTTTTTAAATGACAACGTGCGCCCTGCATGTTGCGTCTCGATGGCAAATCCTCTGCTAGTTAATTTCCAACAAAAACTTTGTCAATTTCTGATTTTTCTTTTATGTTGAAATCAATTACTGGACCATGTGTGTGTGGACAATATGAGTATGAAACAAAGTGTATGTTCAAATGAAATGGATAGTTTTCAAAACACTTTCCCAGTTTTTTATAGGCCCTCCATAAATATTTTTATGACATGAAAAAGTAAAATATGACAGTTTTAACTTCTAGCTTAACAAGCTTTAAGTTGTCTGTTTTAAAAGAAAGAATGGTGAATATTTGTTGACATGAGCGTCCAATGAGGTATTTTAATTTTTTTTTTTTTTAAAAATGACCGAGGTTGTGACTTTAATATTGACCATTATGTATCGGTTATTTATAACTTGCTAGTTCAATGGGAAGGGCATGGTAAAATGTAAAAGAGGGTTTGGGCTTAACCCATTATAGCTTTGATACAGAAATTGGCAGTTTTTACCAAAAGGCTTTTGGGGATTATGGGACGTTGTCAATTGATTTTCTGATACTGTCCAGTGTCCACAATGGCCAGAGTAGGTTCCATATGGTCACTTCCTCTGGCATCTTCAGTAGACGTGAGTGACCCTCACTATATGTAATCCACCAAGGACACAGTTCAGTGGGTTGTACTTGTACAACATTGACATTAAAATTAACTTGTGTGATCTGGGTATATTATTTCATACCACAAAAACAAGGGGTTGTATGTATTTCTAAATACATTGGTGAATGGAAAGTACTGAACTGTGCCAAGGGAATGAGATTTTTACTAGCTCATAGTGCCTGCTCTTTCTGTCTCTGGGGGTCAGTGAGAAGTGTGTGTTTCCTGACAGTACCGTTATAGTGTTTGTTCACCCATTAAGTGGGAAAACATCCGTAGAAATACATGATACGAATGTGTTGTGTGTAATGGTATCGGAGGATAAGATATAGGTGATGTAAATGATGGCCTGGGCTAAAAGGTGGGATTGGAAGAGTGAGCGGACTATCTGACCAAAATAGGGATGGTATGGAGTGGTCATTGTTACACACTGGAATGACAGGAGATTACATTTTTTTGGACCAAAGCAATTGTGTTTTCCCTTTTGCTGCGATTTCAAATTCGGATTTAGGCAATTTTCTCCATTTAAAAAATTCATGTTCCTTCTTCGCGCTTGGATTTTTTGTTGATGTCACGCCGTCCTTAAGCAGAAGACACAAAAGGGATTCACTTGGCCACTGTTGTCTGGGGTATAGTCTGTTGTTGATGTAGTTTGTTGTTAATGTTTGTCTGTTATTTTGAAAAAGGTGTTTAATATTTGGCGTGGTTGCGTAATTCTTAGACTTCAATGGATTTAAACAAAACTGGAGTCATAGGTGCAAAGGTGGAATCGCACGCGTTTGGTGATGAGGCCAAAGGTCAACAGTACCTAATGCCCCCAAGTCCTACAGAGCACCACCCGGGCACAGGATGAGAAGAAGAAAAATGCACTGAATCCAGATGTAGCGATTGCATCATCCAATTAAAGGAAGACATATGTCAGGTGCATTAAATAGTGAGGCTGTTGAATTTTTATCATTTTTTACGAAATAATTAAGGGGAAATGGTACTAAAATACCAAAATCTTCAAACAGGCCAAGTATGAACCTTGCAAGTACTTGGCATTAATTAATAATCTTAATTAGAAATTTTTTTCAATTTTGACGTAGTTAAATACAAGAGACTATAGTGTATTCACTAGTGACAGAGTTTGACCCTCGGTCATAGAAGGGATTACGTGATGTCCCACAACCGGCTTTTTAAATACTTTGTTAGAAAAAATATTCTCATCTTAAATTGTATAAAAACTGGCACAAGCAAAATTGTTAATTAATTTATAAATAGCGATATTAGTAGAAACTTATATTCTATTTAAAGTTAAGCGGTGTTGTGAAGAGAGGCAAGGCTCCACGGCGATACATCCGTGCATTATGTAAATTATAAAACCAATTAACAGATTCGCCCTCGACGGACATTGCGTTTTCACGGATGTCAGAAAAATGCCGATTGTTGTTTTCCATGACGACGGATACTGAATAACGCTGTTAGTATATTGATAAATTCAAATCAGTGATGTGTCATGAAACATAAAAACACCGATTTTGCGTATTTTTGTGGTGTGACGGATTATGGATGGTTAAACTGTTTCCACTATTACAGTCGATGTTTATCAAGTAAGAATTCATGAATCTTAGCTAAAATCAAAATTTCCAGTTGTTAATTTGCCGTTCTGAATGGATGATGGGATTGTTTGCTTTCATATGTGGGGAGTGTAGGGACCCTCTAGAGTTCGCGGATTTTTTTCAAATTCGATTTTCTCAGAGAAACAAAAAAATACGTATTTTTGTTTAAACATACCGTAATATCTAAGTCACACCCGACGATCTGGGACAAAATCACTTGATGGGGCCAAGCGGACACATCGTAGCATGTAATCCCCTGTGATGGGCTTGGAATCCGAAAAAACGCCCATGGTTCAAGGCAAACCCCAATCTTCCAACTTCCTCCGTCCCTTCTGCAGTAATCCTCTCACTCTCTCTCTCACCTTTTCCTTCACTCTCTCCTGGGGCAAGAGGCTTAGAAACAGATAGGGAGTTAGTGTAAAATTTGGAAAACAGATGTCAGACATCAAAAAATAGAGGACACACCAGAGTCTGATCTGTGAGAAGAATTCCCAGTGCTTTAAATAATGTTCATGAAATGTACTAAGACATATTGAAAAAAATTAATTTGAGGTTTGCTTTAAATATGGTAAGACTGTGTTTTTAAAGGAGAAGGCGGCATTGTACTCAAATTCACACTGGTCAAGTTTAGTCTATTCTGTGAAATTGTAGACCCAAGGGTCTCTGGTTAAATAATAAGCAGAAATTTTATTATTTAGATTACATCCTTTGAAGTCATGTGTAGCATTTATTAATGCAGTTAGAGGGGTTTTGCTAGGAGTAGCAAAGTGCTAGGGGTATGTCCCCTGGAGAACCCTTTGCATACCTAGTCGACTCCACCAAAGAGTCGCGAGCTCTTGACTAAAAATAGCTGGAATCTTTGATAGAATTTTAAAGACCCAGTTCCCTCTATTATGCATTGATAAGCAAGAGTAGTTGTAGTTTGTACATTTTCTTTAAATATACAATTAAAAATACATCACAATAGATAAAAGAGCATGATTTTCTGTGGGGATGTGGGCACGCAAAAATGTGGACATGCAAGAATACATTCATGGGCAGCAAATTATCCATCCATCATTCAAACTTATATCCATAGGACCGAGCAATTTTGGTACACTTGAAAAGGTGGCAAACGACACTATTATCCGGCCTCTCGGTAGCCATGCCTACACAAAATGCAGTGATAGCATTCTGAAATGGTTTAGCTATAGCCCCTCCAAATTTTGTGTCGCCTGTCGTAAGGGCAGGAAGACAAATAGGGATCACTTTGTCCACTGTTGGTTGTTGTTTGATGATTGGTTGTGTGAAACGCATTCATTTTTCTGTAATATCAACATACTTCGATGGGTTTAAACCAAACTTAATAATAGATGGCAACATGGACCCTCATTTGTGAGAGTGTCAAAAGGTCACATTACCAAGGTCAAAGGTCATGTTGAGGTGAAGGGTAAAGATGCGCATGTAAAATCGCCTCAATTTAAAAGTTGTGACGTGTAATGGAACCAAAATTGAGGTCATAGGTGCAACATTGGATTTCCCCATCCCTCATTTGTTTAATGTAGGTCAAAGGTAACATGTCAATGGTCCAATGGTTCATATGACGGCCGATATGTTACAACCACGACAGCAGGCGGACACATGAGAGTCCGAGGACCGGTTGTACTTTTTTGTTCAGAGGGGGCACTCTGGCCCCCCTCTTGCCCCACTCTGGCATGAGTCCGAATTTGCAACTTCCAAGGAAAATTCATTGAAATTTAGTGCATATGCTGTGGCAGGATTCAAAGTTTGAATTGGTAAGAAGCTTCCTAGAGGCAAAAAAAAACCCACAATATTATTGTTGCATAAGAGCAAATTGAGGATGATATGGGATGTCATGAAATGCCTAGTCGGGCCAATGATCTGGAATAGCTGATGCCAATATACAGGTATGAAGTGTATTTGAAACAGAGAGCTACAAATCACTTGCGCACGTTATAGTTATTTATGTTAATCCTTTCTTCTTTCCATTGATGTAAACTGATTGATAGGAATGCAACTTTTTTTTGATACTTCTTACATGTGAATCAGTCATCTACTTATGTGCAGTGATCGCTCTGCATGACAAGTCGTTCTGGATTGATACGGTGTGTAAAGTTGTTTTCATGCGTACCGCAATTGACTGGACATTCTTAGCAGGGGTTGCAAATAGGATTTGTATTTGTGCAGACTTGTCTGTATTGATTGTTCTAAACTTTTTTATTCGTAACATGCAAGAGGGCTTACATTCCCCTCCCCTTCTAGTGTTAGATGTACCTGTATCGTATTACTAATTCATTAAAAATCACTCCACATGTTGTTGCTATTTTTAACATTTTCAGGGATATATTTGTAGTATTGTATTTACGCCAGTGATCTGCTTTAAATTGGAACGTATTACTTACTACCTGCAAGGCCTTCTGAATCCAGGCCTTTATCTAAATGACATTCCAAAAATAAACAGTGACATGCCGTTCGTTCGTTCATGTGAATTTTGTCAGTGTTTATAAGGAAAGGGTGTGGGAATCTTATTCAAACTATATTTTAAAATGTGATGCTTTAGGAGGAATTGAAGAGAGTTTAGTCTTTTAATACAGTTTTCTGTAGGAAGAACCATCCTGAAGTTGCATTTGCAATCCTGTTAGGTAGTAGTTAGTATTAGGTAGTAATACTAATATATAAAATAATATAATAATACAACAAACATTAGCTTAGCCATTGCCTCACAGTTGCTGTTGCCACAGGTCATTTTTAGGATTAAAATGGCTTCATTTGCTCCAGTTATGACTCACTTGTTTAAATAATGTTGTACCCTCTTATTGGGTGTCTCATGCATGCACGATTGGCCGAAACGACCCACACAAAGGCCACAACCAACACACAACAAACCTAGGTATGGTCATTGTCGGAGGACAGGGTATTTGTAAGGTTCATTGAGGGCAGGGCAAAGATCATTTGCTTTCATGTGTGAACCCTCGGATTTGTATTATGTCTATGCCCTGCCGCAGTACAGTCAATGTTGTGTACACCACTTACTGCTGAAAGCCTGTTGTTAGAGCGTTAATTTTGTGAAATATTAAAAAAACAAGTGGAAAAGATTTAGTGTGGTCAAAAGGGGCAATATAAATTTGCAGAATTAAAAATTTCCATAAATATACAGCACTAAAATTTTAATGATACCTAGTAATCGGGCAAGAAAGTTCAAATTAATGTGTATGGAGTTAATTAGAAGGTATGAAATTGGAATATGAGAAAGAACTTAAAGAAATTTGTATTAATTATAGGGAAACAAATTACAGATTTTTGCAATATAGGTGTACATAATGTGAGTCCATGGTGGATATGTAAAATTGTAACCTTGCATTGAATTCAAATTCATACCCTTGAGTTCAACAGTTTGGCCCTTAAATATAATTAGTATTTCATTGATCAAATTCTTATGCGAACCCCTTTCTCGCCACCCCACTTCAAATTTGTGGCATTATTTTCAGATAGGCATTAAATTTGGGGTGATTACAGTGGAGTGATGCTAGGAATGTGGTGCTGTGATCTTAACTATAAAAATAACCTATTAATCTATGGAAAAACAACTTCTTATAATATCTCAAGTATTAACACCATTGTTCATAAAAGCAGGCTATACTTGAACTTCAATATTAACAAAACTGACGATATGACTTCATTTTTACTAGAAATCCAGTGGAAAACATGATGGCTAGCTCATAATCCTTATTAAGATTCCCCAACAAAGTGAGTGTCCTTACTTATTTAATGTTCTTTACAAACGGTTCTCTAAAAAGAAGAAAGTAATGAAGAAGCGAGATGGCCGTGGACTGGCATCCGGTCGGCTAAAGGATGTGTGGTGAGCCAAGACAGATTGGCCTTTTTTTAATAACAAGAAAGGCACTAATCAGCTCCCAATGAGGATAGCAGCAGTGGAAAGGTTAAGACAGGAGAGTGTCTGAGAGGGATTTTGAGACCATCTGATTTGTGTTAAAGGAGGGTATTGGGTCTCACAATTGGACTTTGATATATCCTTCTTGATTACTGGCAAGTTTGTTTCTTGTCCTGTTAGGAGGATTGATCCGTTAGAGGCCTTGCTCGCGAGCACGCAGGGAGAGGGTTGGTTTACGCGAGGAAACTCAATATTTCTTGTTTTCTTGCTCTTATGAGATTAACAGGATGAATACCAATTGTAAAACTTAGGGAAAGCTCGCAGGGAAGGCCATATCTGCCCCAATTCACCTACTTCAATATCGATTTCGGTTCTAAATTGTGAGGGAAGTTTAAGAAAAATGTAACAAAAATTTCATGATGAGCAGGGCTGTCGCAAGCAATGTGAAACAGAGTTTTGTGGTTACATGAGATGACAATTGCCATGAAGGATTATGCGTTTAGGAAAGCAGACAGAAAAGTCAAGGGGGAAGGGCTGGGTTTGTTGCAAGGAAGAGAGATTGTTACTCGAGGTTATTTCCCATCATTATTGAACGCAAAAAATGGATTTGTGACATACAATTTTATCTAAAAAAATAATAAATGAATTTACAGTGTGGGTTTTAAAAAATTGTTGGGACCAGAGATACGCACCTTGTAAGCGCAAAAGTACACACGCTTTGGTGCGCTTTACGCCATCATGAAAACAAGGTGCAATGGTCCTCTGCTTGCACAGGCAGTTCAATTCTGTCCAATTTAGTATTCGAGGAGTGCCATAACTGTACTCTTGTTTGGACAGTGTTTCTGTCATGCTCTATTTTCTTTGAAAGTGGGTTTCCCTTCCCTTCATTTATTTGCAGATGATTTTTCTTTCTCTTCATTTTGTGGAAGTGGTCATCTTTTTCTCCCTTTTTGTTGAAATGTTTCTTCCATTTTTTGGGACCATATTTACTTGGTACGTGGTTTGAAGATTCCGGTTTTGGTCATGAGTGTGTTTATGGCTGTTAAAATTAAGGAAGTGAATTTTAGTCTCTAGTGGGGCAATTTGTAGTTTAGGAGGTTCAATTATTGTTTCTCATATATGCAATATCCAATGTGATATGAAAATAGGTTATTCCTTGTAGTGAATAAGAAATCTTCAAAGTCATTAACTCCAAGCAATTTATTTACATATGCCATGGGCCGTTATAAGCGATAGATGTTATTGATTATAGCCCCAAAAAACAACTGGACCAGATGTGGTCTGTTAACTGACCAAATAAGACGTACTGTTAAGACAGCAAATTGATCTCCTTGAACACACATCTTATCTGTGTTTCTACCCTAGTCTGCCCCCTTGGTCTAGTTTGGAGGCGATCATGGCGGATCTGTCGGCAACATCCACTAGCCGAGATAATTCTGCTTTACAGCCAGCTTCTCCTCAGAATGATGGTTGTTCTTTTCTGTTTAGACTTGTAAAGGTGATATTTTTGTGTCACTGGGTAATTGTTGATGTGTTAAGTGAACAGTCGACTATGGAGACAGTTAGAGAGGCTTA
Organism: Ophioderma brevispina; assembly: GCA_023653785.1. Lineage (NCBI taxonomy): Eukaryota > Metazoa > Echinodermata > Ophiuroidea > Amphilepidida > Ophiodermatidae > Ophioderma > Ophioderma brevispina. The sequence goes on from JAMKCH010071575.1 coordinate 54,535, forward strand.
CTCATTTGAGAAAAGGTTACTATTCAGGGAACAAAGACACTATTATAATGTGAAGATGCATTCATGTAGTCATCTCACACAGAAGGTACATTATTATAAGAAATTTAAGAATTTAAAACATCTGCACTTGTAGGGAAATTTGGATAATTAAATCGTGTTAAAATACAATTTTTGCAGAATGATTGAGAGATTTGAGGTCAAAGGTAATGTAGGGATCATTTGAGGTTGTTGTATGAAATTGTTAAAAGCTTCTTTGCTCCATAGAAAAGTTTTGTTTTACCAAAAATGCTCGGAATTAATCTAGTGATACACAAACATACACCTGGGCTTGTGAAAAATCCACCAACAGAATCATCTGAAATTCTGGAAATGAAATTTTTGCAAGGATATGCCTTATCTATTGTTTCATTGATACTTAAGCAATAACAGCACATTTTTGAAGAGTGCCCCAATTTTAAAAAAATGAGATTTGCACATTTGTGTTGGGATTGTCGTAGTTAACTATACCTCTGCGATTGGTAATGCTCAAAAAATCATATTTTTCATAAAAGAAGCGATTTGTAAGAATCGGCATGTATGCATTAATGGCGGAGCTGGAAACGCCAAATTTCTGTCCGTCCATTGTGAAAATAGTGCCACCTCACAAAATGACCTCTAACTTGACTTGACTGAACAACGGAACAACTAATGGATGAGGTATAGTTTACTGACCAGTTACCAATGCAGTGTGCAAAAATCTCAAAAATTTTTGGAAAATTGGGGGCGCTCTTCAGAAAATGTGCTGTTGTTGCTTTAACATGAAGTGTGCTAAATCACAAGATGCTAACTTAGATGTTAAATTCAAGCTCAAATGAAATTGGGAAAGGTATTTGGATGACAACGGCCTTTTATATATAGGAAAATAGTGTTGGCTGATCAAAGTAGGCACCTTTAATGCTGGTTATGGGACATCACACGTATTCTTTTTTTTCGGCTACCATATTACATCATCCTGTATCCTGATAAACCGATTTGCTGCCTTTATAATTATGATTTTTGGTGCTTAAAAACAGTCCTGGTTCTGGGTGAGTGTTAAAACCTGATTTTCTGCTGTTATGATTTTTGATTCGGTGCTTAATTTAAACAGTAACTTTTTCGGGTGAGGGTTTTTTTTTATTTTTTTACAGGGTTTACAAAGTACACATAACATATTTGCACTTCACTTATGTTACAGCCTTGTTTGCTTTGCTTATTAAGTAGATTGGGTTAATGGTATGACTGATTAGCAACATGTAGCATACTTCAACAAACTTACATTTTGGAAAGCTAAGTAGCTATATATATTCATTTATTAATTCATTGTGCCCATTTTCAAAAGTCAGGAGAAGGCTAAGTTTTTGGCTAAGATACATAATACTTGCTTTTGTCCCTGTGAATGTATGTGATCGCAGGGGTTTGCTCACCGGGTGGCTTGAACAAATAGTAGGGTAATGGTGGCCTAGTGGTATGAGGCATCATTGGCAATTAGCTTGTTAGTTTGACTCTTTATAGGGACGAGCCTCGAACTGGTTATTATAGCAATTGATATGAGAGCATTATGGTTCAAGCAGGTTGGTTTCTCTCCAAACAAATCACTGACTTATCATTAATTCCAAAATATTTTTAAAAAATCAACCAAATGGACCTTTGGGGAAGTGCCCACACACATGGTCTCTATTTTCAGTCTACTGGTATCTCTTCAATGACCCCTTTTTTTCATGCCAACTTCTGGCTCTAGCAATGGGTCGGGGGTTGGAGGGGAGGTGGTGGGGTTTCAAAATTTTCTCAAATTTGTCGAAAATTAGTTTTAAAATTTTCTCTAAAATTTCCTCGATTGGAAGCCAAAATTGGTCTAAAATCATTGGGAAAATATAGTCCCCAATTTTCCTCAATCTGAAGCCAAAATTATGATGAAAACATGGCCAATTTGTGTAAATTTGGCCCACAATATTCGCCATCTCTGGGACTCTGGTATAGCTGTGGTCACTTTTGGCCAAAAATTGGTATATAAATATGGGTACTACTTCCAGACCCTATTGGAGGCGCCTCCCTAACCCCAAACCAAAACCTGAGATACCCCCAGAGGGTTTATACATGTTGAGTGACAAACTCTGGTGGGGGTGGTAGCCATTGAGAACATTCAACACACATCCCAGAATGACAATATATTCCTCCATAATCTCCCGATTCTTCATCCTTGTAATTCAGGACATTTAATGGCCCGAAATCGATTAAATATGCATGAAAGGTTTTTGCTAGACTTTAATGCAGTTATGATTAGTCCAATTGAAAAACCCTTGCGGCACTGAACAATTATCTCCAATCATGGGCAGAGTCAGAGAATATTGGTGAATTTGCGTTGCGTGTCATCTATAGCGGCCATCAATTACATTGTACTTTCATATTTTACTCTCAAATCTTTTGAAACATTAAAAAATTTTTTAAATTGAAATGTTCACTTCTTGACATTCCCCTAAAATCACCCTTTTAGATGCAGTTAACTTGTGTAGACCCAATGTACGTTATTTTTTTATTATCTAACAATATCTGGCCATCCGTGTGATACTGTAGGCAAATGATGTGCTAAAAACTGGCACCCGTAAAAATTCCATACCAGTATCATATTGGCAACCAGACGAGAATGAATGTGTGTCGCATGATGAAGGTCACTTTGCTCTCTCATTTTTGATTTTAAAATATGTTTTGAAGTAGGTTAGTGATAACGTATGAGAAAGGTATACATTTCTGTCCATAATTGCTATTTATATATTTCTGTCTGTCCCATCTGTCAGTCCACTTATTGTATTTATCGGTCTGTCTGTGTTGTATCTGTCAGTTTTTGGATCAGTCTTTTGTCCACTCATTTTGTCTGTCTGCCTCTTATGATTGTGTCGCATCAAAAGGTATTGTAAAATTATTAAGAAACTAACAAAGAATTAATTGATCCTGTTTCTGCATCGCCTCCTTAAAGCTTGATTTCATAACTTAGTCATAATTTCTGGGAATACTATGCATAATGGATCATAAGGGCTATCCTGGGACTGCACCAATAGGGCTCATGGTGGGAAAAGTGGGGAATTTAGGAACCTCCTTCCCGGGAAATTTGACCATTGGAGGGAAATCTTGACTTTTCAGATAAAGAATACATAAAGATGGTGGGAAATCTATGGGAAATGTGACTTTCTTCCCGGGGGAAATTTGAATTGTTCATCACATTCCTGAAATAGGGTAGCAAAAAAAATCTCTGAATTCAACTACCTTTTTTCAAAATAGAAAATGAGGAAATAAAGAAGTGAGACAAAAATATAAATTTATTCAAAGATTTCAAATGTTCACCCAATTAGTATGTAAATAAAGCACTGAAAAATTTATAAAAAAAAAATATTGAGGGGAATTGGGGGTCAAAATTTTAGCCTGAAAGATGTGGAGTATTTTTTAAATGAATTTATTTTGTCTGTCTGTTGTAGTGGTTCTTTTTCCTCACTCTCCTTTACAGTATCACAACATCCCGAAATGAAGTACAGGCATTAAAGAATAAGATAAATGCTATCTGTAATTTCTGTGATTTCTGAAACTCTAAATTGATGAGACAATTCTTTATGCATCTTGTAAGTCCAGAAATTGCAATTATAAGCCAGCCTGTGTGTTCTGATATCAAAACACAGTAAGTAGTACAATGTATATCATATGAAAACGTAGAAAAAAAAACATCAATTTAAGCTTGCCATCAGTTTATCCAATAACCTATACAGTTAGATTTAAATATTCTACAAAGTTACAGTTAACAACCATAGCTTATTGAAAGTTGCAATATCCTAGGAAACTAGATTGACTTGGATAAATTACTCTACATTAACTAGCAATTGCGAATTTTTCCAAATTTTTGTCAAAATTAGACGGGAAACAAAATGTTCTCCTCGGTTTCTTTATTGATTTTTTTGGCGGATCTCGAACGACAGATGGAGGAGGAAAACAAAATATGTGCACTTGGAAATTTTAGTTCAGCTCTGGATTTTGATATAACTCGCCCAACGGCAAAATCCTACCTGCAGCTTGAATGTTCCGGAAAGTTACACGCAATGGGAGAACGCAAGTGAGAGATTCTCAGCCCGTGGCAGGTTAATTTGGTAATCTCGCGAGGAATTAATAACTCTATTTCCATATACACAGCTCAGAAAACGTGAGTTCCCCTGCCACAATTTCTGACAAGTATCTTTTGAAAAGAAAGGGGTATTTGAATTAATTATTCAGGGTCTGCAATGCTTTTTTAAAAAGAATTGAGAAAGGGAAGTTGTGAATCAATACATTGGTGCAAAATTAATTTTTTGCAAATTTGACAATGGCCATATACCCTGAAACATAGCACTTGAAATTACCATTTAAAACTGTAAAGATGAGTAAATATTAGATTAAAGGACGTGAATTCAAAATAAGATTTGTATCATTTTCTACAAGAAAAAAAATCAGCTTATATTCAAGCTGTATCAAGCCTATAGGAAGTTGGCTTCTTTAACCTCTGGCTTCTAAGTTCTGCGTTATCATAGCTAAGGCTAGTTTAATGAGGCTATTGAAACGGTTTTTTGCATCTATATTGTGTGCTTTGATAGTTTTGGTATGTTTTGGGATACTGTTGAATGAAATTTTTGCACTATATGTTTGGGGCACTTATTGACGTACATGAAAGTTAAATATGTGTAAATAATTACTTTGTGAATGGTTTTTGTTAAAAAAGTACACAAAAATTTTGAATTTCAAAACAAGCAAAGCCATTTAAAATCTTGCAAATAATTTGCAAGGTGTATATACATAGAGGTTTACTGAACTCTTGCATGAAGATGATATCCATGAGGGATGAAGAGATACAACCCTCGAGTTGTCTGCCAGGACTAAAAAAAGAGGAAATAGAAAAAAATCCAGTCCCCAAGAGGACCCCATTTTGGGGTGGTTCATCATTTAAGATCGACCACTACTGCCTGTAGTTGGATAAACAGTTAGTGTTTCACCTTCAGTAACATACCGGGCGGGGGCAGGGGGACGGTTGCCACACCAGAGAGCTTTGACTGGAAGAAAAAGCTTGAAAATCATGCAAAATCAGCCTTTTTTGCCTGCTCACCAGGAAATTTTTACTCCAACAAGGAAAAGTTGCCTCAAAACCACCTCCAACCGGGGAAATCTGCTTTAAAACCGTGACAAGTGACCCCTATTACGTCCCTGTGTACCTTACACTGTGTGTGTCAAATTTGAGAAAACATGCTTTTTGGTTGGCTGGGATCTTTTAATTTGGGAAGTCAGTTCTGCCCATAACATTGGCTTTAAATGGGCCAAACTTTGGCCATCTTTTTTTTTAGTGGCTGCAGAAAATTTCACACCAAATGGACACTCCTGCAGGGGCAAATGTATCAAAAATACAATTCCACCCATGTTAGAAATTGCTAGGATTATGAGAGAAAAAAACATTTCCTATAAGGATGGATAAATGTATATCTCCACTTTTACATCAGGCAAATGTATCATGCTTGAAACATCCTGTGTCAAGATTGCCAGCTATGACACAGCTTTTAGATAACCTAAAACCCTCAAAATTAACGCATGTGTGTTGACAAAATCTCTCAAATTAGGTCTCATTTTGGTTATCAAGTTACTCATGCATAGATCATGGAAGGAGAGAGAAAGAGGGGGGGGGGAACTTGAATTTTTTAGGGAGCTTGTGGATGTAGTTGAAAGATGTTTTGAGAAGTCATTCCGGTGGCTGTTTTCCCCGATGTATGACTGGCGCCGAGATCTGGGCTCTTTCTTTTGGCAAATAACTCAATAATAAGGGTAACAACTTCACCGCAAGGTCGTTATTCGAATAAAAGAAAAGGTTGTTCTATTTGAATTTGGACGCTTCCATTTTAACAAGTTAATCCGTTGCTAAACATGAAGGATTGTAGCACACCTCACGGGTTTGCTGTGTTTTTTTACTTCAAACAGGTTTTCAGTGTTTGATGAAAGATGTATCGCATACGCCGGTGATTTTGATAGCAATCATTTTTCCTTCTGTCAGGCAAAATTTAATCCTGGATTGACCAAACCCTCATGAGTGGTACACAGTTCTTATTGTGTGTAACAGCCCTCCATTGTTTACATTTCTCAGCTGGTCTGATACTTGTTTCTGTGATTTCAGATCTCATATTTCCATGCATGCCACGGTCAGTGATAGACATACCCTACTTGCACCACTCGTGATAGTGACATTCCCTTTTTGCACTAAATGAGACTAATCCTCACCAAAGTACCTATGTAACAGTTTTTTCTGATGGGTTGTGGGCAATTGCAAATTTGCTTGACAAATTATAAACTGTAGAATGACTTCTATAGCCAATTTATAATCCAAAATAATACTCCAATGTATAATAGCAAATTGTGGTAACAGAATTTAACATTGTTGTATGTATATTTTAAACACTGATGTCATCTTGGAATCTATTCCATTAGCAGACTAATATTTCAATGTGTGGTAAACAGGCACAACTTTTGTATCACAATGTAGGACAGATATTCTACACAATGTGATTTGGCCTTTGCACTGGATAAAGTTCCCTTTAAAAGGGCAATCATAAATTGTGGCTTTGTATCCATGCAATGCAGTTTTTTAATTAAAAAAAGAAAAAACCTAAAAAATTAAAAAAAAAAGTAAACATTAAACTGAATGTCTTTTGTTTCACAAGAAAAGGTTTAGGGGGGTCATTAGGTATTGATGCCTTTCATTACAATACGTGTTACAAAACTCAATTTGTTGTTTCATTTCACAATTTGTGCACTAAAAGCAGAAGAATGTCCTTTTTAAGGACTCGTCTCGTTCACCATTGTGTTTATATCGCAGTGTTTGTTAAAATTTTTTAGCCTGAAGGAATTCAGAGCAAGGCAGAGGGCTGTAATCTTCAATGCCCAATGGGAAATGTGAGCCAATGATAATACTGCTTCAACAATAACAATAATAAAAGAATAGGGCGCAGGGAAGGAATCTTGCTGCTATTAATCCAATGCAATGAGTGTTGTTGCAGAATTCATTAGGTGATATTTCACCTCGGTACATGAACAATTCATGTTGTCATATCACTGGCAATAACTGTAAGATTGAAGTCGGGGATGTGCTTGTGCATGAAAATGTCGGTTTAAAGCGAATGTTAAAGCATCTGCGCTAAGTGTGTTTGTGATGGAATCCATCACAATGCTGCCGGAGATAAGGTGCAGGCTAGTCCCAAGAAGGCATCTTAAAGGTGCATTTTAGGATCCTACCACCTTCATTTTTGTTTGCATTTCACTAGATATCATCAAGAAAATGTTATTTCCAAAATTTCAGTTGATTCTGACAGTGTGTTTTAATTTTATGATGGAATGTTCGTATCAAGCTGACCCATAGGCCACTGTGTTGTGATTTCTCTCTGTTTATGAACAGGAAATACAAAATTCCAAATTCTCCCAGAGTAGATCAAATCTGCATGTAAGATTTGCCACACACATACTGTACTTAGTCTAATAGGTCTGATGATTTTTGTGGTAAGTGGGGTGGACGAGGCTGTGAATCCCAAAATGCCCCTTTCACGATGCCTTTACTCAATTTCCCCAAATACTTGATTTCTATTTTCTTTATCCTGCATGGAGTCTTTGTTCAGATGAGAGATTGGCTTTTTTTCCTAACCAGCACCCTCTTCTGCAGTCAAAGTTGATGGTGGGCAATGTAACCGTCCTGCAGATCAGAGTGAGTCCATAGAGCTGCATATACACGTCAAGACACAAAGAAGGAGAACATACATAGGGAAGTGGTACGGGTATGTGCGGACCTTAAGCCCCATTTCGCACATCTCTGGCAATTCCTTGGGTCCCTTTTTGGAAAAGTTTTCCCACAAAAGCTAAATTTTAGCTGAAATTTAGTTTCAAATCTTTCAAATTTGTGAAAATAGTTTCTGTGACCCTAATTTGAGAGACAAAATCAGTTCCCAAGCCCTAGGTTCCATCCTACGTTAAAAAAGTAGAGAACCTCCCCGAGTGCACCACACTTTGAATGGTCAGTTTGCTTAGTGAACTATCAAGAGAATGGGAGATGACAATGCCAAGGATGCAGAACTGAGAGATTGGTGAACAAATCCCACAATGCATTGCATTGTACATATGCAACAATCCATACTTTGGGATAAAAAGGTGAAGTGCTTAGGAACTACAAGATCTTTCAAGATCATGTCAAAAATTCCTTAGGTACTAACATTTTCCAGGTTAAAAATGGAGCATGAAATAGAGGGTTTCTGTGTGTTGGGAATTGAGGATCTAACATTTTCCCATAATTCATTGCAAAAATGTCCTAATAACACCACAAATATGCAAGCACTATGCATACGGATCAGTAGGTTTGAATGGCTGAAATGTCAAAACTAAAGGTGAGCAAGTGCTCGAAACTATGTAAAGGTAATGTTTCACATGAAATAAATGACATCTAGAAATGTAGAGGAATATCAACAGAACAAAAAAAAGTGATGGCTCCCTGCAGAAATTGTCTGCAAAAGGTGGAATATTTGGGTGAAACATTGCCCGTCTGCCCGATGAAAATATCGCCGCTTTGAAATAGAGATGCATGCAGCGTACTTGGTGTGCTATCATCTGGGCAATTTTACTACGAATTCTGGGAGACTTGATAAGTCTACCAATAGGATCTTTCTGGAGTCACATGACCTCATTCAGGTTGAATTTCCAGATTATGGTGCATTATGGGATGGAATGAAGACATTTGCCCGCTATTCCACGTGAGAATTACAAATTAATAGACTCTTTTATTATTAAACAGACAGGCAAGATTCAGCTATATTTGCTACTGTGCACACATCACTTAATGTTTGGCACACACACTATATAGTGTTTCTATTAATTGGTCTTCAAATTTGCATGTCGAGGGCTTTGTCTGCACTGATGCTGAAATCTTTTTTCTCTCAAAGTGTCCTAAGGGATTAAAAGAATCGTCAAATTATAGCAAATTACGTTAGAAGTGTGTTTACTTAGGATGGGCTCCATGAGCTACGCAATATTCAAGTGTGCTATTTTATTTGTTGTTACAACGCAGACGTGCCTAAATCAATCATCTATAGAAGGCTACAATAATTACCGCTGGGAATCGAAAACTCTTAGAATAACATTTGTTTTTTAGTTGCATTGATTTGAATTTGTTCAAACAATGTCAACGTTTGATTTATTTATAAACTTCCCTACATTCTTGTTGAATGTTGCCCCATGTGCGGATTAATCATACATAGTTGAATCTAATAAAATAACAATAAGAGGGTTGCTAGTTAACCCCAAAAGGAATGCGTAACATGGCAGTGTGGGTTGAAGAATTCCAAGCTTGAGTGTGGATGGGACATGCTTTAAGCTAAAAAGTGCACAGGCACAGATCTCTTAAGCTGGTAAATTAAAAATGTGCGAGGATGGGTGGGTTTTGATTGCCTTATTTTAGAAGCTAATGTCATATTGTGCTAGGGGCATAATGTAAATGGTAAAAGTACTGCAGTGTCATTCATTTTTAAGACTTTATACTGTAATGTAATTCTGATATACTACTGGTACATTCTTGGTATGAGTCACTAAGAAATGAAGACAGTGGGGGTAATTAACAAGATTTTTTTCTTCAAAATTTTCATTGGAAGGGGGACGTCATTGTGGGGACTGGTGGCTGTTCCCTGTAAAGGGATGGAATCTGTGAGGGGACAATCAAGTGGGGTTTTTGAAGTCCAAAATTTCCCAGCAGGGCTAAATTTGAGAATTTGGACTTAAAAATAGCTCTTTTTTAAAGACTTTTGATCAACTTATGGGGTCCAAACTCAGACTGAGGGGCATTTCTTTTTTTCTGAAAAAGACGACTTGTGAGTGGGCAGGGGGATACAACAGATTTTGCCTGACAACTAGAGAAATGATTTATCTGTCAAATTTGACACATAAAGCGTGTGTGACTCTGTACTTGGGACCGACTTCTTAATGCCCCCCGAAAGACAATTTGTTTTCATTTCAGTTCAGTGAACCATGAGAAGAATATAATTTTTTTTTTTTTTTTTTTTTGTTTGGCACACACACTATATAGTGTTTCTATTAATTGGTCTTCAAATTTGCATGTCGAGGGCTTTGTCTGCACTGATGCTGAAATCTTTTTTCTCTCAAAGTGTCCTAAGGGATTAAAAGAATCGTCAAATTATAGCAAATTACGTTAGAAGTGTGTTTACTTAGGATGGGCTCCATGAGCTACGCAATATTAAGTGTGATTTTATGGTTGTTGACAACGCAGACGTGCCTAATCAATCATCTATAGAAGGACAATAATTACCGCTGGGAATCGAAAACTCTTAGAAGTCCCATGTGTTTTAGTTGCATTGAATTTGAATTTGTCAAACAATGTCAACGTTTGATTGATTCTTATAACTTACCGAATTCTTGTTGAATGTTGCCCCATGTGCGGATTACTCATACATAGTTGCTCTAATTAAAAATAAACACAAGAGGGCTTTGCTAGTTAATCCCATCAGGAAATGGTAGTAAACATGGCAGTGTGGGTTGAAGAATTCCAAGCTTGAGTGTGGAAGGGACATGCTTTAAGCTAAAAAGTGCACAGGCACAGATCTCTTAAGCTGGTAAATTAAAAATGTGCGAGGAAGGGTGGGTTTTGATTGCCTTATTTTAAAAGCTAATGTCATATTGTGCTAGGGGCATAGTGTAAATGGTAAGAGTACTGCAGTATCATTCATTTTTAAGACTTTTATACTGTTATGTGCAATTCTGATATGTACTACTGGTACATTCTTGGTATGAGTCACTAAGAAATGAATACAGTGGGGGTAATTAACAAGATTTTTTTTCTTCAAAATTTTCAGTGGAAGGGGGATGTCATTGCGGGGACTGGTGGCTGTTCCCTGTAAATGGATGGAATCTATGAGGGGACAATCAAGTGGGATTTTTGAAGGCCAAAATTTCCCTGCAGGGCTAAATTTGAGAGTTTTTCAATGTTGTAAGCATTAAATCAGGCTTTCTGAAGCATTAATGAGTTTGATTTGGACTTAAAAATAGCTCTTTTTTAAAGACTTTTATCAACTAATGGGGTCCAAACTCAGACGGAGGGGCATTTCTTTTTTTCTGAAAAAGGCGACTTGTGACTGGGCAGTGGGATAGACAGATTTTGCCTGACAACTAGAGAAATGATTTATCTGACAATCAGGGGGTAATTCTTACTCGTTCTAAATTTGACATGTAATGCATGTGTGACTCTGTACATGGGACCGACTTCTTAATATCCCCCTGAAGGACGACTTGTTTTCACAGTTCATTTGCCCAATTCTAAACCCAGAATTGGATCCTGGATAAATCCCAGCAAGTGGCCTTACTAAGATTTGAACCGGGGACCTTTACAACAAAGGAAAACATCTATACTGTGGGCCAGTCACCACTTGTTTTAGTCTTAACCACCAGTAAATGCTAACAAATATGATTAGTTCTTGTGACGAGAAGTACTGTGTCAATATTATTGTTAGTAATAGGTGTGCCATCTACAAATTAACATTTATCAGTAGTAATATTGATTTAGTCGTTATAATCATAAGTGAATGAACTTGCCCAACTACCGCAGCACATAACTACAACAACTTTGTGTGATGACAAGCGATAAAAAATTGATACTATCGTTAATGATCGCTATCATCAACAGAGCATGATCAATACATTGACGTTCTTTTTTTTCTCTTCATTTTTTAAGTGGTGAGATACCCATTGTAATGCCGAGGGGAAGGAAACATCATAACCAGAAATGCATGTTTTGATGACTGAGAAAATAACCAGTAGGCTTTTCTCTAGTCTGTGTCATACCGACTCAAATTAGAGTCAACTTGGCTGCGTATTTAAAATTATGCGGCAGGAAATCACTGGAAAATGGGTGAGAAGTCGTGTGCACTGATTGACGATTTGTTGCACAGATAATTGTGAGTGATTCATTTTTTACTTTGAATTTCAACCAATAATATTAGTTGTGGAGGCTGAATTCCTGCCTTAATAAAAGACATTACTAAGATTGCGTGCTGGAGGCCCTTTTGTGTTGACTGAAAAAAAATGGCCAATTATGCGATTTGATGTAAACTGAGATGGAGAGCGCTTGTCTTGTCAAGATTGGCTTACAACTCTATTCTCGGATTTCACCTCCAAGGGAGGATTCAGCAGTTTGCAAATATTTCAATTCAAATGCATAGTGTTAGTTGCCAATTGACACGGTTAAAGAACAAGTGAAGCTGGAAAAGGTGTGAAATGCATCCAGGCAATTCTCGCGTAGTATCTAAATTTCACCATCTTCATAAATGAATGTTGTTTTCTAAAGTATATCATGCGTGAATTATTATTTTTCCTGTCTTGAAACTTCAAAAAGTTTGCGGGAAATGGTTGAAATTTTTTTTTACATTTTTGATAGGCATTTGTACATCTCCTTCACACTTTTTTTCCAAATTAATACTTGAAACTTTTGTGAAATAGTGTAATGTGAGACCGTCGCAGATATTCTGAAAAAGATAGTGGCTAGACATATGTTTAATTTTTCTTTCTATCTCATTTAAGCTTAACATTTATATTTTTTTAATTGAAGGTAGCAAATGGAGGGCTGTAAATTTGACACCAAAAGAAGAGTTAAAGACAGATCCAGTGATTTGAAAAATATTTGAAATTTGCAGGAATAGTTCAAAGTGAAGGATAAGTCTGTAGAATTCTCATTAAAGTTACCTTTTACAGCTGTAGAATTAAAAGAAAAGGAAGAACGGCGTTGTTCCAAGATACGATTCTCCATTCAATACGTGTTGTAGCAAGTGTCCGTTAAGACAGTAATGACTAAAATCTGATGCTGTCCTTATTAGGTTGTTCGGTCTGATCATTTTGCAGGGTATGTTAGGATACCTGTACTTGTTACGTACATGCAAAATTAATTTTTGATGATTTTTTACGTTGTTGAGTTATAAAATCACTGATAGTGTCTTTAAGTGACAGGAGAATTTCTTTGAGGATACAAATTTCGCTTAATTGCACTGGATCGGTTGTAGAACACCTACCGAGAATGTTCTAAGGTTATTGGACAAACAAGCTACAAAAGGAAAAACGGCAAACCGTGGTTTGAACTTGTCTGCTATCCTAAGCGTCTATATAGGAACAACAGAAATACCTAAATCATCATTTATGACAAAAGATGGGTGTATGCGGCTTATCACTTCACTGTGGGTGTGATCTAATATATAAGTTGTAAAGTTCCAGCATTTGGCCTACAGGCCATGATTTGAGATTAACTAACCCTGTGATTATTATTATTATCTATCTTTAAACATGGCACTCTTTTAAGACTATGAAAACCTTTAAGAAGGTGCAAACTTTGGGACATCTATTAGACTCAAAGCAACTACTACCGCAATTAATATAACCCTAACCGTAATAACCTTCATCCTAATTCCAACTTTGTCCTAAACCTAACCTGTTGGTTTATTTCATATCTAAAGATGGCAGAATAAATAAACCCAACTTAAAGCTTTCAATGGGACAAGCTTGTAACTGATACAACTTAGTTGCAAACCGTCTGAAAAGTTGAGGGGGAGCTTAACAGCCAAGTCACTGGCAGGCGACGAGAACTCTGATACAAAGTAATAAGTTAAGTGTAGCCTCTTTGGATATGGTAAGCCACATGTAAAAACAAACAGGGGCTGGAGCCAGCCTACTCAGCGTAGTTGGATTGGTTACTTAGTATTCAGTGTAGGTTGTAGTATGTGGTTTTGTATGCATTTGAAGTCCCTCACCATCAGTTTAACCACAGTAGTTGTGTCTTTGGAAGCTGTGAGTTCTTCTGGAGGACTGAGTACCATTGGAATGGCGATTCAAGTTTAACCCCCTTAAGCAATATAATCTTTCCCTACCGTATTTATGATGGGCTAAGTACATTATATTTATTACAATGACCAATTGGAGATGCAGCTTGCAAAATATTTAAGCCCCTCTTTAGCCATACCGCCATTTTTATCATGTTGCTCTCCACTTTAGCCTCCCTACTGCTCGACCTCCGATGCTAAAAATAACATTAATTGCTTTTGACTCAATTGGTAAGTAGTAGGGATGGGTTTAGGGTATTTTGACCAGTGGCGTTACCGACCGGGGGGGCAAGTTGCCCCCTCTGGCTCAAAAAGCAGGACGATATGGACCAAAATATGCATCCTTTCGTCCCTCTTTTTCGAGGAATTTCGACCAAATTCAGCCAAAATTTGGGCAAAATTAAAGTAAATTTGGCGATTTCGCGCGCTACGCGCGCATTTCATCAAATTAAAACTTAATTGGAGCAAATCATCGGGACGACTTATGAATTTGCCCCTCTGGCGGGACGCCCTGGAAATTTTGCCCCCTCGGGATCGACTGCCTCTGTACGCCACTGTTTTGGACATGCATCATGTCATGGGTTTGCTTGATATTTACATGAAAGGTTTTATAAGATATCTGAATAATCTAAGAATCTTAAAGTCGGTTACATTGTGATTTGTAGTTGTGTTGCATTCAGGGATATAGCTACAGTGGGCAGTGGTGGGCGGCAGAGCCCACCACTCAGCTTCAGAGCCCACCACTAAACCCCAATTTTAACTCTAGAGCCACCACTCAAAGAGCAAAAATGGACAATTTTAATCATTTTATGCAATTTTGATATTGCATAAACATTATAAAATGATGTCAAATTTTTGCAAAAAAAATATAACAACCACCACTAAAAATGTGCGAGTAACAAACCTGGTTGCATTGCTTTTGCCTTTATACTTAAAAAAATAGAAGCTATATATATGATACAAGAAATGTGAAAGGGACTTGTATGATTTTAGTAAATAATATATTGTAAGGGGTGGAATTAGGGCTGCTCTAGTGATACACAAGGAAATGTAGAGAGAAGTATTGTTAACATTGAATGATGGTCCCTATGCTAGTGAGTAACCAACTTCTAATGAATCCTATTGATGTGAGCCACAAGGTTCCAACCCCAGGAGAGGACAGTGACCCCATTTCTGAGCAACTTGGAAGTAGAACATGTTCTAAGTCCAATTGACTCAAAATCTCACCTCCGCGGTCCTACCCCGTAAAAACCCAAGAGATGGCTCAATTTAGATGAGCCAATAATACCAAGGGCTGGTCTGCACCCATGTTTGGAGTGTCTCAGCCAATGGAACCCTTGTGGCATATGGCTCATGCGACATTATGTAGGGAGAAGCTTAGGCAGACAATCATTATGAGATATAATACACTCATTACAAGGACAGAGTTCACTTAGCTGCATATGAATATAACAACTAAACCGAGCTTTGTGTGTTCTGGGTATCAAAAATGATTCTAAAAAAAAACAGGGTGTATTTTCCCCAATAAATGTGTCATTGGAGTTGACTTCATTGGGTTATAAAAATGTACTTATATTAACTGCGATATTTTGTATTCGTGTCACTTCTGAATGTGCTCATGAAAATGCATTTTTCATAAATGGTGACATTTTTGGCATAGATTGCAAGCAGTATGAGTGGATTAACTTGCATGTCATGTGCCGTGTGCTTAAAACCTGATATACATTATGTGTGGTGTAACTGTAGTTCTTGTGTAGGTAGCCGAATGATGTTTGTAGGGACCCAGATTGGTGAAAGAATCAATGAAAACATGATACGTGCAATACGAATCGGATATGTAGCCGTACATACGGCTCCATGATACCTCCTGAATATTCACGCGCATACTTTTCCATATCGGTTATGCAATAACGGGGATAAGCATGGCGCATAAGGCAAGTTAATCTTATCCCATCCTGGCAGATGAGGTCAGTGACATTCTGGCCATTGGGATGGCCGCAGTCCAATCCTGTTTACATTTGTCAGTAGCGTAGCATCCCGGTCTAAGGCCGTTTTTGTTTTGGAGTTGCATTTCTATTTGCACAAAGAAACTAGCTGCAGAACACTCTGCCAGCAAGAATTACGGTGCATGAACTTTGCCGTTAGATTGGCACAAAGATTTGCTGTCCTGAAAAAAATGAGCAAAGGGAAAATGGGAATTTTTTGGTGGATTATTTTTATGTGAATTGTCAAGAGTGTGGAAACTTTACCTTTTTCATACTAAAAGGGAAAAATGTTATATTATTGGCCAAAAGAGCTTATCAGAGTGGCTTTCTCCATGTACTTTTCAGCCAAAAATGAAAAGAGTTGAATGGGGTTCTTATAGGCTTTATGCTGAATAGGCTTAATTGATTTCTTTATCCAGGCTGGAGTTTGGCTTCATTTGAATTAAAATTTGCAAAAAAATGGGAATAGGTTCCACAGTTTCATGTCAGTTCATACCCAATTAAAACTGGTAGGGAATAGTTGTTTAGCATATTTTTACAAGTTCATTTTTTCTCGTCCTTTTATTTTAACTCCATCAAATGGTCCCTGCCCCCCTAAATTTTCATCTGAAATTTGCGGAACTCTGTAAATGAGTATCCAGTATTGCAACAAAGGGGCTATTCCTGTTGAGATCTAGCCACAATTCTGTAGATGGTAGGATGGTATAAGTCTTCTACAGGGAGTTGAATTTTAAAATGGAACAACCAATGGGGTAACATCTGATAATTCACACCCACTTGTAGAAGATTTTGATTAACTTGTGCACAAGGTAGTATTTTAGATTCCATTCATTCCAAATCCAAATAGAATAGGCCATTTGAACTACACGTATGCACTCCCAGCTCAGTGGAAAGATTTAGGCAAGTCTTCTTCCAGGGGGAGGGGGTTTTCACACGAAATAGCCCAATATCCATACAAGATGACTCCCAAGGATTTCTCCTCATTCCCGGGAAGCCAAACTCTCTGGGAAACCAGCAACAATTTGCCAAGTATTATGCTGAAATGGGAGAGTTGTCTCATACTTGCAGGAATTGATTGTACAAGAGACTTGCAATTAGGGTGGAAATTTTAAAAATGCAGTGCAGCTAAAATTGCTGGATATTTTATGCGTTAAATTGTCAAGATTTTCAAAATAGACATATCTACTTTGGTATGTTTCAATTAGTGGGTAGATCCAACATAGATTACTTACCATATTCAGACAATTTCATACCATTTTAATCTCATGTCATTGTAAGAATAGAAAAAAGTGTCGAAAAAACGCTTACAAAAAATTTCTTTTCTTTGCATAAACATAAAAATGTCCGCATGGAATCAGTGGCAATTTTTGAAGGGTGTGTTTGCCATTACTCTCTGTGGATCATGGTGTAAGGGATACAATTTCCCTGATGCAGCAAGTGAATTATTGGTAATCTGTCACTTTTCTGCAGCTTTTTTTTTTTTTTTTTTTTTTGTGGAATGTCACTGCCAGGTATCGATACATACATGAAAATAGAATCTGAGAAATTCCAAATTATTTTGAGGGAGAGAAGAACAAAAATAGCCATGCTCAATGCATATAGAAAAGATACTTTTCAGGCCTTCGAGCCTTTATCTATCACATAGATGTATAAAAAATTAATTAAGTATCTGTCAATTTGTGTGGAGCTTATGGAGGAGGTGTCACTGCGGTTTATACAAACTATCCATCTTCATCTCCGTCAAGGGAAACTTGAGCATGAGCGATGTGTCGCAGACAAAGTTAGAATTAACAGTTCATTGTTGGATGTATGAGAAATTGAATGCATCTAAATACACACAATCCTTTTTGTAATACTGATTCTTTGTTGAACTATTTCAAGTTGACAATTTTAATTTTTCATTCTATAGCATCTTAGTTATTCAAATTGATTAGAATCTACACTTCCTATTTTGAAATTGAGTTATACATATCGACAGGATTGTCCATGACAATTGTATGAGAGTTTCTTTTTGAGAAAATAGAATGCAACATTCCGCCAATCACCAGAAGTAACCCCCCATTCCTATACAAAGTTGGAAAGATATTTTCCCTTAGCCTTGACTTAGCAAATCATTGAAGAACATACCACTAATGAATTACGTATCTGTTAATATGTGTCAGCGTTGTATCCATGACGAAACTTATCTTACAATAAATAAAGTAGAAGCCAAAGACTCTCAGAATTCCAGTAGAAAACGCCTGCATTCAAAGAGCATAATAGAAAAGATACATTTCAATTCTTAGATTTCTGCTGAGAAATTGTCGAAGGACGTTTTGACGTATTGAATTAAGCCTCTGTTCCATTTGGTGCTGGGCTTCAGAGGTGTCGCTACCGTAACCGTGCCAACTATCTCTGTCTTCCATCAGGGATTGTACTTGAGTTTAAGGGATATCGTAGACAAGTTTACAATTTAATAAGCTCTTGCTTTGTTTATATACCTATACTGGAATTAAATGCATAAGGATAAACATGGTGGCATACCAACTCTCTCTCTTTAAACACTATGGAAATGGGAGACAATACTGTTTTTGGCTAACCTCCCCGAAATGCTCGGCATAGATTTGTAGTCGATGGGGACTGCCTTTTGTAATTGAGGGTACTGTATTTGACCATTTTAGTAGTTGAGAATAGTTTGTATAGGTGCCAAATGGTATCTATGATCAGTGTATTTATGGGCTTGTCCATGTTTGTCCTAATGATGTCATGGGAAAGTGCGAATGAATGGTATGTGTGTTTGGAAGTGGTGAAGTCTTGAATTCACAATGTATTCTGTCTATATTGGAAGGTAGTCCCTAAAAGCTAAATGTTGCAAGAAAAGATGTTTGAGGTGTTAATGGAAACTGTAAAAATAGCACTATCTAAAAGCCGTAGCTTTGCTAGTAGAAGTAAAAACTTACCGTAAGGTATCCCCAAAATGGAAAAAAATCCATCCTTAAACGTCCATGTGGAGCCTGTTTTAGGCGCTGAGCCAACGACAGCGGTAGCAATTTCAAAATAACAATGGGAAACTATTACTGGGGAAGGGGTGATTTTAATCAGAAGGAAGTGAAGTACCCAGAGAAACCTATGAGTGAGTGAGGCATAGATTGGGATTTAACCAAATGCATGTGAGGTTGATGAGAACGATCTCCTCCTCTGGGATTTAAAACATTGACAAATAATTTCTGTATTTTTGGGCATCCATTGTGCAGTTTTTTCTTGACTGTAACATTTCAGAATCATTAATACTATACTAATAGCTTACTGCATACACTCTAAATGAAATGAAAGCGTTCTAATACATGACGCGTAATTTTTGGTGTTCAATTTAACATGGCCTGAACGTGTGATGTTTAGCATTACAACACCATTTGACAGACTATTCCTGTTTAAGCCAGGTGTTCAAAGGTGTTCCAGTTCTGAAACATCGCATTTAAATATGTGCTGACATCTTTTAAACACCATGTGTTCAAAACAGTTGAGCTTTTCATTCAAGTGAGACAACCTGTCGTGTCGCTACCATACTAATGTCGATAATCACCTAGCTAATATTACAAGTTTTTATGAACAGGTTTAGATAGAGCTGCATACACTACCCTAATAATTATGGGGGTAAAGAAGTACAACGTTGTGATCAGACCGTTCCCCCCCCCCCCCCCCCCTTATTGACCTCATTTTCTGCTGGCACACCAGGTCAGTCGGGCCTGGCTCCCTTAGGCTAGCCTAGCTTACGGAGGCCCCTAGGCCCTATACCATTCGAGCGAATGTCGATTAAAAGCTTGACAATAATAAAAGGTGAATCATAAGTTTCCAATCGTGAACAGAAGCTTTTGAACACCATCAGGTTCTGAATGCATTTTACGGATTTTCTGTACGGTGTTCAATTCTTGAACGCCTTGCTTTCGTCATCCGGGTACTTTTTTTCTCACGAAATCACGTGATCAAATTAGCGCAAAGTATATTTCTACTTTGGGGGCGAGAATACGCTGGCAGCAACTGAAGAAAATATCCATTCAGTCATTCTTAAAATTCACCAGCTGGAATCGTTAAGACTTGGTGTATCGCAGAGGAGTTTATTGGTATATATAGAGTAACAATTGTAATCTATTTGTTTTAATTTAGGACCACAATATTAAGACAATGTTTCTTGTATTCGCAAATGTCCTATCGGGGCCTTTTGAATTCGACCTTGCTCACCTCACCGTAACTGAGTGAAATACCAACGGAGTATCTATTGCGGGAGCTCTATTTTTTCCCAATTTAATCCTTATTGTAAGGTGTGTACACTAGGGGTACTAGAATTGCAATTTTGAATGGTTTATATCACTCTGATATATTTTAATTGCAATTTTGGATTGGTTTATATTACATGCTGAGTATGTTTAAATTTGAAGATTTTGTTTCTATGTCCATGTTATTGTAATACTTCTGGCAATGGAATTTGTGAATAATATTTTGATTTCCAACGTTGAATGTATTCTTTGTCTTTGTTTGTTTCTTTGATGACATTTTCTGATACTGTGAATACAATTTGCTGTTATCTTGAACATCTTCCAGAGTAAACCCATATTTATGTTCATGTTCTCATTTAACATTTCATGTTCAAAATTGGCTATGAACACTTTTGTATGAAATCTATTTTTGAACACCAAACTTTGAACACCTTATTTATTGTTCTCATTTGTAACATTACATATTCTCATTTTTGAACATTGAGCATTCTTAATGGAACACCACATTCTAACTCTTTAAGACACACCTTTAAATTTGAATACATGTTTACCTACCGTTCTAAATGTTACACACTTATTTTAACCCCCCCTGGTTCAAAACTGTTACATTTGAACACCAAAATGTTTTAACATTCTAGAACGTGTTCAGGTGTTTTTCAAATTTAGAACACAAAAAAGTTGCAAATGATGTTCCCCCCAACAAAACACATTGTTTCTATCAATGTCACATTTTGAACACATGTAGTAGATAGTAAAATATGTGTTCATTTGTAATTCCAAGGTGTTCATTTCTTAACGTCAGGATTCCATTTCAGTTAGAGTGTAGCTGTTATTTTTTCCACTTATATTAAATGCATTATCCTTAAGTAACAGTTTTATAGGGTTCATGTATGGGAATGTTAGTCTTGTCCTGCTTTATGGGTTGTTTTCAGTTTTAATTCAAAGTGTAGCGGTTCTGTTGAAATTAATCACAGATCTTATTTATAGGACCCGTTTTGAAACTTTGCAGAGTCCAAGATTTCAAGCGGTTAGGCCTAAAAATATGTTTGGCCGTAATGGAGAACAATATAGGGTCGGCAGATTTTATTTTTTAAAGTGAACTTACTTCACAAATGAATACAAATGCTACACGATTTAAGTTTTTTTTTAATTTACGAGCAATAATCTTTTTTTTTTTTTTCTTGTTGAGTGGTCCTGTGTCATAAACTTTGTAACCTTTGTGTTACATGCCACCAAGTTTGAAAATCGGAGGTCATGTGCTCTAAAGGCTCTACCACCCACTTTTTGTATGAGTCCTTGACAATAGTAGAAGTATACTTTTCTGAAAGTTATAATATAGGGAAGTATCTATGGAAGTTTTAAGTTGATATACAGGGTTGTCCAAAGATATACAGGGTGGACAAAAAAGTACATGGCTTTAGAACCTGTTAATGATATTCAGCCATTTCTTCTTTACTAAATGCATTTGTCAAAAAGATTATATATTGTGAATAGTGTGAGTATGTACTTTAACCGATGTAATAGTTTTTGTTTAGGTTTACGGAGCATTAAATATACAGGGTGTACCAAACCCTGTATGAGAGAAATTGAAAACATCAATTAGTCACAGATTTTTTGGCTCAGTATTTGCATATACGGCCTCAAACAATTAATGCTGACAGGTTATACAATTATTGATTGAAATCATACCATTATAACAATTGTTATTATAAACAGGGTGGCTTAAATATTATTGTGCCTCACATTTTTTTCTAATTTCAAACAACATACTCTAAGTCAGATAAGTTAAATAACAAAATGTACTCTAAAATACCATTTAAAATGCATAACATAAGCAAATTCCTTCAAATACGAAAGTGAGTACTTATTGAGTCATAAGGGTGTACAATAATTTTGACATTTCAAATACATTGATGTATGTATCCTGACATGAGCACAATGGGTCCGACGAAGTTTTCTTCTCAATATTCACTGGCCTCACTTTAATGTTATAAAGAACTGTAGCAGAGATCTCTTTATGGTCCTCCTTCGAAGGAAGAGTTGGGCGTTTGGTGCATACCGCAAAGAGTTC
The DNA here is from genome assembly GCA_023653785.1 of Ophioderma brevispina. Classification (NCBI taxonomy): domain Eukaryota; kingdom Metazoa; phylum Echinodermata; class Ophiuroidea; order Amphilepidida; family Ophiodermatidae; genus Ophioderma; species Ophioderma brevispina. Next base: position 76,757 of record JAMKCH010071575.1, read on the forward strand.
CAGCATAGAGTATACTGTCTTTGGGCATGTGTGCAATTTTGTAAGTATCATTTACTGGGACAATCATTAACAATATTTCTTGATTCCTTGAGCCAGCAGCTTTTAAAAAATGTATACCTTAATATGCGTATGTATGTGTATGGTTCAGTAACAGACCCTAAAATGTTTCTTGTGATTTGACGTAAATCTGGCGTCTCCCAGTGGCCCCCGAGTCCCACCCTGGACAGGCTGGTTATGTTGGACCCTGAGTAGTGTAGAAATCTAAGGAGGAAAAAAGGAAAAAATCGTTTGGCACCTTTAAACCCTGAGCACTACCGCCTTTCTTACAGCCTTGCCTTTCTCAATGTTGTTTCGGATAGGTTGATCGCATTATAGTCATTTGAGAAACAATCACAATAGAGCTTCTAAACTATTAAATCCTCTTTAGCCCTACCACAAGCTAATCATGTGCTAATTGGCTGGCACTAAGTTTTCACAAGGTTAAAGAAAATGAAGTTAAGTGAGAATTTCAACAAAATCCATTTACTCTACAATAAAGCAATCCTTGAAGGCACTAGGCTAAAGGATCAAGTGTTTATAAGATGCAGTCAATTTTCTCATCCCGACTGTCCAGAAAAATACCAAATGGAATATGGATGCGATTAACTTGCATGCTAAGCTTACAAAATAAAAAAAATGTTGTTTTGTTTTGTTTTTGGGGGGGGAATAACACCTATGGACAATATAGGCCATGCCATGTAAAATAAATTGATAGTATGGTAAATTGGATGGGTAACAAATTTTAATGAATGACAAGATCTACCAAAGGAGATTTTCAGTTTGAGGTTTCTAGAATTACTCAAGATAGTTCCTTGGTGACTTTAGCTGAGTTGTTTTTAGGACAAATATAATAAAATAAGTAATTCAAAGGTATTTTTAGAAATTTTCTAATAAAAATATAATGATGTATACGGAAAAGATTTTGCATAATTAATCACACAGACCATGCCCATATTGCATAAGCCCTATGCCATTGTCATCATTCTTGACCTTACCATAATTACTAAATACAGGAGTATATATAAATGTATGTGTGGTGAGTGCACACTCATGTGGTCACTTGTAATAACCGCTTTCATTTACCACATCCAATTACCTTTTAAAATGATGAAATCGCTTATGCTTGTGTCACTAACTCTTTCAGGATATCCACCATTTCTTAAAAATAATGTCCCCTTTCCTAAGGATCGTATTAAGAACTGTGATTAAAGGCCAAGTATGTTTGTACTTGTGTCTAAGGCAGCCATTATTCTTTTTGATGACCTCTAACCTTTACTCCCTGACATATTGGTCGGAACTTCTGCAAAGTGAGTTCATGTCAACAATTAATAGTGGATTACATTTTTTATGAACGATAAAAATATTATGATGCCCAGGGCTGTAGACTATGTGTGTGATTGCGCTTCTCAAACCACTGTTAAAAGCCGCATTGTGTTTGATGACTTGCGCGATATCCATTGTGAATCCGGGATGAAAAGAAGAGTGTTTGATCCTTTACATGTGGTTTAAATTACGTGCCTTCCAGGGACATGAATACCACAAGGATATAATCACATGATATTTTGGTGTAATTTTGGGGAAAGTAGGGCAAATGAGCTAAGAGCTAAATTATGCATTTGCATATTATTCAGCCCATTTTGGTGGTGAATTGGATTTATAGCAAGATGAAGATCATAATTAAAGATGTGATCTCAGTGTTTATGATCATGTATCCTGGTATGATATAGATATGAATTAAGATGTATTACTTACATCCAGATTTTCTGCTCACCTTCCTAGCGTAGCACAAGTCATTGGTAAGGCTTGTGGTGGTGTCAGGATTTATTAAACTGAGTGTGCTGATCCGGGGCCGCGTGTATCCAGATCGGACTCGCCTATCATGGCCCGCTATTTGAGGCAAACCTGGGGCGTATTGGGAACAGTCGGGGGTTTTTCACCTACTCTTTATGCGACACGGACTGCGATGTACATGTAAGTTGTGACTCTCTGTAACGGGACCGACTGCTTAACTTCCCCTCCGAAGGACAGGGATCGTTCTTGATCATTTGCCCAATTCCAACATTCCAATTGAACCATGGAGGAGAGCTGTATTCTGTATTTAATCAATAGCTGGTATACAGATCAAATCCAGAATGTATAGTACCCGGAATAAATCCCAGCAAGTGCCACGCCCCACCGGGATTTCGAACCCACATGCAAGCACCCTAACCGCTAGGCCACTCTCTCCCCATTTTTCTGATGTGGTCCTATAATTCGTTTGGTGTGGTCCTCTAATGTTTAAAGGGCTTAGCACTATATTGCTAGAACCAATCGAAAAATGTGGGAATGCATTTGTTTTAACTTATAATCAGGGATAAGTGTGTACAATCCCATATTACTGCTTTAATGTAAGAACCAAACAATCCAAATAGTGAAAAAAATGAGTAGTGATAATTTTGTCCATACCGTCTCCGCTCAAATAGACATACAGCGTTGACGTCTCAAATCTACAATAAACGCTGATTGTGGTTTACACTAGCACAGATAAACAAAGATCAATATGTTTGTATTTGATCAACGTATTGATCGTGGCTGCCCATATCATGCTTAAATTGCTATTCACCAAGAAAGGCTTTTTTGATCTCAAGTCGGAATTTTGATACCACTTATGAAATTAAAGAATCAATCAAAAGTACGCATTGTCTTTAATCCAACATATTTCAGCCAACCACGTGCGGTTAATGTTTGCATAATCCAGCCAGTAAACACAATATATTTTGATGATTTTTTCGATGTTTTTAAAAATGTTTTTCGCGAAAAACTATGTTTAATGTATTGGTGTTGGAATGCAATGGGGTTAAAGCATAGGATTGAAGTTGAAAGTTCAAATGACATTTTATTTCATTTCAGAAATCAAATACAACTTTGTATGATTTCATACTCCCTTCTTTTTCAGATCGTCCCGGGGCATAGACTTTCCTTTATTTGGAAAAGTTGTTGTGTGGGTGTGTGGCACTTATGCGTGCACCTTCCACATGGCAGACATTGACCTGTGCACACACTGTGTTGTTGTGTTAGTGTGTACAATATGCACACACAAAAATCAAAAGTTTGGAATATATCGGAGGGAAGCTTAAACTGGTCCAAAGAAATGGAGTGTTCCTGGACAGATAGGCATAGACAACTGGTTTATTATACATACTTAATGTGTGTAGTGTGTGGGTTGTGGCGTCTTAACCTAGCAGAGAATTTCTTGTGATGGATGTATATTGTTCTGATGATTATCTGGTTTTACTGGAGGCTGCTAAGGAAGTGGAATTTGCAAAGGTGATGAAAAGTCCAAAACTCGGTATATAAGCGGGTTAGACAAAAGTTGTTTTGTGGGGGTTTATCGCGTTGATGTTATATGTTGGCACACCTTTTGGGCATGCATTTGCAGACATTATTACTATGTCATAATTCCTCTTCTCTGCGTCAAGAGTACGCCAGCATTCCCGCCAAGAACCATGACAATGACAAAACCATGGAAAGAATAAGACTGTGCGTTACACGGCATTGAACTCCGTACGCGTAGGAGACGCTATTGCAGAAAAGGAGAAATTGTGATGGCGATATAGTATGATGTTAGTGTGATGATAGATTTTAAGCTTACAATAATGAAAAATATCTTCCCCGGATCCACTTTTTAAGACATAATGTTGAAAGTTGATGGGGGAAATTTGCGCCAGTATGACTTGCCGATAATTTGACGGTGGAGCAATGTGGCATACATTGAGGGATGAAAATGTAAATCAGAATCAGAAAAACAAAGTCATCTTGGGAATTGGGTAAAAAAGAATGACGGAAGGGTCTGTATTATCTTTTTATTCATTCCGATCAATTCTATCAAAATTGGGAGGCGCCAGACCGATATAAATCAAGTGGTTGTTATGGCAAATCCAGCCAATGCAATCGGGAGGAACAATAGCATGGGAATAAGTGACGGCAAAATTTGGAGCATCATTAACCTAGATTTAAAGACCATAATGATGTGAATAATGAGTGGTTTATTAACGAAAAAAAAATTGATTGGGACAATGCCATTACAATAATTGTAAGGACCTCTTAAATGAAGAGGCATATGTATAGTTCTACTCAATCTTTTTGGAAACAAATTCAACACAATTAACAAAGAGATCAAAGAGTTCGTACAAGAGTGTTGATTTGGAGTGACATAGGAAATGGGGCTCTCGAATTTGTTTCGTCACATGGGGTAGTGAAAGAGAAGGAGATAGAGGAGAGGGAAAGAAGTCTATAATTATCAAAAGAACTAAAATGGGACTTTGCTAGCAGAAACTTACAAAATAGATGGGAAAAACATTAGCTATTTTTTATTGCTACATGTTACACATCATTCTGAAGGAAAGGCCCGACAGCATTTTATAGGAAACTCTAAACACTTTGTAATCAGACGCTTAATGGCTAACCTTCAACTTTTCCCCCAACTATGCATATTGACAAACCGAAAAATTACGGATCTAAATCAATTACCCGCGCGCGTTTGGGGAACGGGATTGCCGGCTCTTAGCACACATAAGCGAGATATGTATCAGAAGTCGAGGGCTGTGCAAATTGTATTATCACCTTTCTATTAAATTGTTCAATTCCCGGCGGTTTGGCTTGCAATTGTCAGGGGGTTCCCAGGGTTGCTGGAACAATGTAAAAACACGACTAAATCGGTCTAAATTCTGTGTGATGCAACGGGCCAATATCAGACACAATCAGCAGCGTGTAGTTGGCTGGGCATCTGCTTGTGTGTGTATTTTGCTGATTGATAGATTGCATGCTTATTTGATCTAGATTTTTTATGGGATCCTATTAGAATGTACAGGTTTGAAATTAAGAAGTAAATAGAAGTGGCTTCTATGGTTGTCAAGTTCTATTTTGATGCATTCTTTGATGCATGCTGCAGAAGGGCCATTCTTCGGTCACGTTTGTGACCAAAAACTGGCGATTTTTTACTTTCAGCCCAATGCTGTTTTGTCAACGTAACCAATCTGTTATTACTTTTTACATTATTAATAACCTTCAGTCAAAACCTAACCAAAAGTAATGTTTCCACTTTTGGTAAAATTTGTTAATTTGGTCAGGTTGCCCACCAAAAGTTGTCAGTGTGTGACTTCTGATGGTCACACGTGTGACCGAACTTTATTTTCCCCAATGACAAAATAACCAATCAAGTGAAAGTGGATATATTATTTTTGGTTAGGCTTAGATAATGTAAAAAGTAATAACAGATTGGTTATGTTGACAAAACAGCATTGGGTTGAAAGTAAAAAATCGCCGGTTTTTGGTCACAAACGTGACCGAAGAATGGCCCAGAAGAAGACTATAATATAAAACCATTCACACAAAACACCACACTTTATGGTTTGCTAAATCAGCAGAATATTGAGTGCAGTGGATTAATGTGTTGAGTTGTGGAATTCAGGTGGTGGTGGTGGTTATTTGTGTTAGTGGTTATCTTCAGTAGATAGCCCTTACTGGCGTATTTATAGAATGTGGTTGATAGTATGGCAGCCAATGCATTCATATTTAATTAACAGATCTTCTTTAGAGTGGACAATTAGCCATATTTTTGTTTTAAAAAAACTGATCACTACTACTCATTTGAATTATTCATTTTAAGTGAACATACCTTTGGAAAAAACAAAATTACAATTTAAAAAGGAAAGGAAAGCTCTGATATTAAAGAATGCTCACTGTTCCAAGGACTCGCCCTGCTCCAATTAACCAAAGATTTTTTTCTGCCACTCTTTAACTGTGGAATAATCTTCCATATGCATTATGCTTCCTTGCTCACCCAACTTAAATATTCTATTTGGTTTTTATCTTACCTTATATGTTTAATGGTACTACTTTGTATTGTAAAGTGCTGTGAAAACCATGTACCTACCTAAGAGTGCTGTGCCCAAATTATTATTAGTACATATAGGCTAATCCCTCTATCAAAATGAACTTGTTTTGGTAAAGAATAACAAAATGAATTTCTTTTGGCAAAGAAAAATTGGATCTGCTATTTGTGGCTGTAATGTCCAGGTCTGTATTCAGAATCTTTTTGGGGGAAGTACCAACTTAAAAAAGTGGGCATTTCAAGGATTTTAAGGAAAATATCTGGGCTTGTGCATTTTTCCCCCTTAGGAATGGACCCAATCCCTTTAAAAATAAATGTTTTTTTTATTTACCTTTTGAACACTTTATTACACAAAAAAATCTCAAATTTTCTCTAAAGTTTTTGACCTTTTTATTTAAAAAAAACAGCAAGAAGTGGACCTTCCATCCTCCCTTTGTGGACTCTCCACCACCCAAATACAGGACTCTATATGCCACATACAGGACTGTATATGCCACATACAGGCCTGTATATGTGATGTACAGGCCTGTATATGCCACTATTAATTTGTAAACTAGCTGGTAGTACTGATAACAGTGGCAGTAAATAGCCAATCCAGAGAGACAGGAAGCCAACAATGTAGCATTTAGCTACTGCTATCTACAGTAGATAGCACAATGTATAGTAGGGAATAGCAGTGTACTCTTGCTATCCACAGTAGATCAAAATACACCTGTTTTTCAGTGTGTATGCTGCTTTATCTTGAACTGACTGTAATGCCACTGTGCAACCTTCAAATGTATTCTGTGTCCTTGGGAGTCACAGCATTAACATACGACGTACATGCATGAAGGTGACACAGTCAATACAAGTGAGAATTCAGAGACATGTCACGATGCCTCCGTCAACTAGAGACAAAACTGACTTAGTCGCATCCCAAGGTGACATTGACGTCATGATACGTGTCTGCATTGGTGCTAGCATTTTGATTGTACCGCCTTTATTCAAGGGTGTATAACGCTGTGACGCATGGAACAGTCGGCTTTAATTGTCCAAGTTAAGACGGAGTAGCTAGGCCTAAAAAATATAGTTTGTTTGCTGTAATTACCTAACCAACTCCAAGAGTATTGAAGAAAAACATTTGTGTCTGTAAAATCTCCCAAATTCTTGGAAGTCTGCGTGTTTTTAGAGAAATTTGTGAAAATGCACTTACCCAACAATCACACAATTGGGGAGGATTTTTTTTAATCACAAGAAAAATAACTCCCAATTAAACTTACATCTGCAGTCCATTAATATACCAACACCAATCATTTTTAATGCCTACCTTAGCACAATTAATGTAACAGCAGTCAGACATATACATACCTCTGTTAATAAAAATAAAACTTAAAAAAAATTACCTACCAACATTAATATTTTTTGGTCTTTTATATACAAAAACATTTTTAAGCTTAGCTAGTTCTATCTTCTCAAGATGGGAGTACTGCTTAAGACTGCTCGCTATCTGATGACAACATGGCCCAGGAAGTTGACAATAACCTAAGTTTTTTCAGCATTTGTAAAGTTTAAATGAATCAAGCTGTTTTTAACTAATACAGAGTAGTGATATTTGCAGGCATTTAGCCATTTACAATGTCAATGGAATAGTTATCCATTTACATATTTGACACATATAACCTACTTTATGAGTGGTTACAGTAAAAAATACATGTACCTCCTCAAGAATTTATGAATGCAGTACTTATTGGTTTCAGAATCTTCACTGTGTGGCCAGAATGACTGGCTCGTGAGCTGGATGTTATGTTGATTTTTCTCCAGGGTATGTTATCAACATGCATATTGTGAAATATGTTTTAATAATACACAACCAATACTCAGTGAAGCAGTTAGAGACGTCAAATTTGGCAGAGATGAAGCTTCTCAGCGTGATGAAACTGGCTGCTATGCATTGGGTCCCCTCAATTTGCAAAATAAATAGAAATATCTGTACACTAGTGAATATCATTGTTTTCTGCTACATGCAAGTAAAAAATTGCAAGTGTATATATTTGTCAACCTTTAAGAATGTTGATTGTAGTCAACAACAGCATCTCTCACACTGCCTTTTGTCTTTGTTTCTGTCCATTTCATTTATCTCTTTCCATTTGTCTATCATATCTATTTCTGTCTGTTTGTCTCATGCTTTCTCTCCTTGCACATTCACCTCCCTCTCTCCCCCATTTTCCCTCCCTCTAATAGCTTTTCGCTTTTTCTCCTATATTCACTTTATTGTTTGCTATTTTACTATACTGTTTCCATTTCACTATTATTTGCTATCTCTCTCTCACTATAATGCTATCATCAGGTCTTAGCACTCTCTCTATCACATCTCTGTCTCTCTCCATCACTGTCCTATATTTTCTGTCTAATTTGCTATCAATGATAATATGTCTACTCCCCCTCTCTACCCTCTTATTGTTATCTTCCCTACCCTCTCTATTAATATCTCTCTCTCTCTCTTGCTATATTGTCTATCACCATGTCTGTCACATCTTGAAATTTACCTATTTAAACCAATAATTTTCAAATCTTGAAATGAATTAACTTGCATCCTGTAGAGCCTACTATCATCTACCTTTTGTGGAATTTAGCAAACTTGGTGTAAAGGCCCAGCATTCTACTTGTGTTTATTGTTCATAGAGCAATTCTTTTCTACTTTCAACAAATCAGCAAGCATCTGTTGTAATACGTCTATCGCAAGCCATAAGAGCCATCCGATGCTTGCACACGCGTTGCGAAAAGTACAAAACCGGCCCCCCCCCCGTTTTTTGCGACAATTTCGGCAACGCTTGCGACTCCCATCAAAATCCTGAATTTCTGTGACTTCAGTTCAATGTTCAAAAAATAGCCCCCAACGCGTTTGCCAGATACTTTGCAAAGCGTTGCAAACCTTCACACGCTTTGCAATCTCACAACGGTTGCTAAGGTCACAAGCCATAAGGGTCATAACGTATTGCCACAACAAACCTTGTGGAGAAAGTCACAACGCGTTGCGACATTTCGTCAACGCGTTGCGACGTCGCCAATCAAATCATGATTTCTGTTACGTATTTCAAAAAATGACCCACAACGCGTTGCCTAGATACTTTGGCAAAGCGTTGCAAACCTCACAACGCGGTTCAATCTTCACAACGCTTGTCTAAGGTCACAAGCCATAAAGGGTCTAACGTATGGCCACAACACTTTGTGAGAAGTCACAACGCGTTGCGACATTCGGCACCGCGTTGCGACATTCGGCAACGCGTTTCGACATTTCACAACGTGTTGCGACATTTCAGCATGGCGTTGCGGTGTCGCCCAATTCAAAATCATTAATGTCCTGTTACGTATTTCCAAAAATATAAATCTCACCCAAACGGTTGCGACCTCACAACGCATTGCAAACCTTCACAACGTGTTTGCGGCCATACGTTATGACCCTTATTGCCTTCACAAAGCGTTGTGAAGATTACAACGTGTTGTGAAGCTCGCAACGCGTTGTGAAGGCTTGCCAACGCTGTTGTTGTGAGGCCATAAGGGTCATAACGTATTGCCCGCAACGCTGTGGATCTATTTTTCGAAATACGTCACCGAAATGCATGATTTTGTTACTTGCTACTTCTCACAACGCGTCTGCGCAATACGTTATGACCCTTAGTGGCTTGTGAACCTCGCACAGCGTTGTGAATGTCGCAATGCTTTGTGAAGGTTTTGCAAAAGCCTTCACACGCGTGTGAGTTTCCACAACCGTTGCTAGATAACTTTGCATGCGTTTGTCTATTTTTTGAAATACGTCACGAAATTTTCCATTCTGATTGGCCGACGCCGCAAGGCGTTGCCAAAGGTGGCAAGGGACATCGCGTTGCTACTCTACTTTTCTCACAACGCGTTGCGTCAATACGTTATGACCCTATGGCTTGTGAACCTTTTCGCAAAGCGTTGTAAGGTCGCAATGCTTGTGAAGGTGTTGCAAGCCTTCACACAGCGTTGTGGATTTTCCCACAACGCGTTGCTAGATACTTTGCAAAGCGTTTCAAACCTTCACAACGCGTTGAAAGCTTAACAAGCTGTTGCTAAGGTCACAAGACATCAGGGGTCATAACGTATTGCCACAACAGTTGTGAGAAAGTAACAACGCGTTGCGGACCATTTCGGCAACGCGTTGACGACATTTCGAAAAGAACCGCTGCGGAACATTTCAGCAACGTGTTGCGACATTTCAGCAAGCCGTTGCGGTGTCGCCCAATCAAAATCATGAATTTCTGTGACGTATTTCAAAAAATATAATCTCACACGCGTTGACGACCTTCACAACGCATTGCAACCTTTCACAACGGCGTTTGCGGCAATACGTTAGACCTTATTGCCTTCACAACGCGTTGGAAGTTACAACGTGTTGTGGAAGCTAGAACGCGTTGTGAAGGCTTGCACGCCGTTGTGATCGGCCATTAGGGTCATAACGTATTGGCCGACAACGCGTTGTGGATCTATTTTTCGAAATACGTCACAGAAATGGCTGATTTGTTGACTTTGCTACTTCTCACAACGCGTTGCGGCAATACGGTATGACCTTAGCTGGTGAACCTTCGCAAAGCGTTGTGAAGGTCGCAATGCTGTTGTGAAGCGGGTTGCAAGCCTTCACAACCCGTTGTGGTTTCCACAAAGCGTTGTGCTAGATACTTTGCAATGCGTTGTGGTGGAGTCTATTTTTTGAATACGTCACAGAAAAGTTTGTCATTTTGATTGGCCGAAGCCGCAACGTGTTGCCAAAACTGTGGCAACGCGTGCTACTTTCTCACGACGCGTTGCGGCAATACGTTATGACCCTATGGCTTGTGAACCGTCGCACGCGTGGCTGTGACAGGTAGCAATGGTTGTGAAGGTGGTTGCAAGCCTTCAACAACGCGGGGTGTGAGTTTCCACAACGCGTTGCTAGATACTTTGCAACGCGTTGTGGGTCTTATTTTGTTTAATACAGTCACGAAAATTGTCATTTTAATGGCTGACGCCGCAACGCGGTGCTACTTTCCTCGCAAGGCGTTGCCGAAATGTCGCGTTGCCGAAATGTCGCAACGCGTTGCCACTTCTCACAACGCGTTGCGGCAATACGTTATGACCCTTGATGGCTGTGAACCTATCGCAACGCTTTCTGTCGCAATGCGTGTGAAGGTGTTGAACCTTCCACAACGCGTTGTGAGTTTCCACAACGCGTTGCTAGATACCTTTGCAAACGCGTTGTGGGTCTATTTTTTTCAATACGTCCCAGAAATTTGTCAATTTTAATTCACGAAGCTCAGCAACGCGTTGCTACTTTCTCGCACGCCCTTGCCGAAATGTCGCAACGCGTTGCGAATGTTCGCAACTCGTGCTGAAATGTCGCACTCCGCGTTGCCGAAATGTCCGAACGCGTGCCGAATGTCTCACGCTTGGGCCGAAATGTCTCACCCGTTGCGGCAATACGTCATGGCCTTTATGGCTTGCGATAGTATCGTCTCCTAATTGTCATTTTAATGTGGTCCGACTCCGCAACGCGGGTGCTACTTTCTCGTCAACGCGTTGCCGAATGTCCTCAATGCGTTGCCGAAATGTCCGAACGCGTTGCGAAAGTTCCAACGCGTTGCCGAAATGTCGCACGCGTTGCCGAAATGTTCGCAACGCGTTGCCGAAAATTTCGCAAACTGCTTGCCGAAATGTCAACGCGTTGCCGAAATGGCCGCAACGCGTTGCGAAATGCTGCAACGCGTTGCCGAAATGTCGCAACGCGTTTGCCAAAATGGGGTCGCAGCGCGTTGCCGAATGTCGCCACGCGTTGCCGAATTGTCGCACCGCGTTCCGAAATTTCACGACGCGTTGCGGCAATACGTCCATGGCCTTTATGGCTTGCTATATACGGCTCCTAATTTGTCATTTTAATTGGGGCCGAGACGCCGCACGGCGTTGCTACTTTCTCGCAACGCGTGTTTCCGAAATGTCGCAATGCGGTCCGAAATGTCGCAACGCGGTGCCGAAATGTAGCAACGCGTTGCCGGGCAAGGCAAACGTCATGGCCTTTATGGGATTGCGATATACGTCTCCTTTAAATTGGTCATGTTTAATTGGCCGACGCGCAAACGCGTGTGTACTTTCTAGCAAGCGTTGCGAAATGCGCAATGAGTTGACGGAAAATGTCGCAACGCGTTGCCGAATGTAGAAACGCGTTGCCGAAATGTCGCAACGCGTGGCCGAAATGTCGCAACGCGTCTTGCGGCAATAAGTCATGGCTTTATGGCTTGAGATTTATATACGTCTCCTAATTGTCTGTGTTCAGTTAGGATAGGAAAAAGAATTCACCATTTGTCGTGATTAGAACTTCCATGATCTTTTTTGCAAAGTTAATGAAATTTTTCCACCCTAAACACAGATGTTATGGAGGGCTATTATGGCGCCATGTGCATAAGATGTGTGTTTGGTTTGAGCAGAAGGAAGAAGGATGGATTTTCCATTAATCCCTCTACTCCATCCAAACTGACTGACCAATGCACATCATACTTGGTAAAGTATAGAGCTGTATACTCTTATGACATTATGACTATAGGTCACTCGGGTAATCCGGGAACTTGTGATATGACTTCAACTTTTGTTTATTTTTTTGCTACACCCGCCTTCATAATGTCGTTGACTACACCCGCAAACCGCTGCAATATAAAAACAAACTTGTGGCAGCAAAATTCATGCATCAAAACATATTGTCTGACATTCCCAATCTTGACTCAAATTCTCAAAAGAAAAACCAAAAAAAAACAAATCTAAAACAGTAAGTTGACATAATTATACCCAAATTTTACTGGGAATGGTCAAAATTTTGGTTAGAAGAAAAGCTGACTATTTTTTCTCATTCCCCTGCGAAATCTAGGGGGCATAAGGATGTTTAGTTTTAAGTTATGAGCGAAAATGTTTGCCCCATTTTGGTTGACATATTAATTTTACACAGTAATCATGTTTTACAAAATCATGTTTTTAACTCATCACATCAAAACGGATTGAAATATTGGTATGACTTTTCAGATGGGTTTTGGTTGGGGTGTAGGGCATTCTATCCAGAGAATACACATCGTATACTTAAATTGGGTCAAGTTATAATAGAGCTGATCTTACAGAATCCGGTTCTCTGTATAGTTTTAAATCACAGTGTGAATTAAAACAATTGTTGGGTACCTTAAATTCCAAATTTAGTGAAAATTTTTCTCTTAGGAGTTAAATCATAAGAATAGCCCCATAAAGATAGCTTAGCCATTCCCGATAACAATCACTAACTGTAAAAAAAAACAATGAAAACAATCCAAACAAAACAAACAAATAAAACAGGCCACCAACCCTTCAATATTCTTATTGCATTTAGATCAATTGTAATATATGGTACTCGGCATTAAGCATCCCCTCTCCTTTTAGTTAAGCTTGAGCACAATTTGTTTGGTTGCTATCTGTAATGCTTTCCTTGTAAATTATTTTTCTACTTCCAGGATCTAAGAATAAATGGGAAGGTCCTTTCTTTCGTTTCTTACTAGATGTTATGAATAACACATGGTTTGAGGAGGTCAGCATTCCATTTTGTGAAACTATGATAAGTAATTGGGGGGGGGGGGGGGGGGGGAGGGGGGGGGGGGGGGTGGTTTTGTCTTAAGAATCTGACTCAACCACATTCAAGTGTCCCAAAGGTCTAGGAAACCATTAATATCCAACCCTCAGATTTGAATCAATCCCAAGGGGAAATGTGGAGGACCTGGTGTTTTAATCACTTATTAAAGCATTACTCAGCATATAAAAAGTTGATCAGGGTATGTTGCTTCTTTGCTTTGCACTTTGCTTATGCTTTTCTTACTTTTTATCCTTTAGGGTATGGAAGGGAGGGGTGATAATACATTCTCTAAGGGAGCGCACTGGAAATGACTTAAAGAATGCAGGAACTTCAGTATTTTAATCATGTGATTGACAAACTAAATTAATTTGAAAATTGATCTATTTTGGCCTTTAAAATGCTCTTTGGTGATTTGAACTGGGAGTAGAGGAAGGGCCAGAGGGTATATTTTCCTCTCCTAGTTGTAACCACATCTGTGACGCAATGTTTCCCGGAACCACCGTATGTGGCAGTATTCTCTGACTAGGGCTTTGGCGGAACTCTCTCAATCCGTTTCGTAGTGAAATACCGGGTAACGAACTAAAACGCCCCAGATATCTAGAATTGTAGCCAGCATTTTAACATTGTATTGTCATGGAATGGCCTTAGAATGGTGGTTTTCAACTGAGTTGGAAACGCTGAAAACATACTAAACGCATACATCTGAGCCAAAAGTGAATTTTATGATTTTATTTAAATGCGCCCCGTGACGTCCCGATAAGCATCCAGGGGGGGGAAAAAAGGATGAGCATTCGGAGTGGGAGGACACATGATCACATGATTTAAGCCGTCTTCGGAAACATTCGCATGCTCGGGAAACGTCACCCACACAGTCCTTTTCTCTTCATTGATACCCACATTGAACCGCTTTTGTAGTAATTGTTTAGAATTTACAATCGAATCATTATTCGCTATATGCAAAAGTGTAAATTTTGAATTGTTTTTGGGTTTTTTTAACCCCATCAATTATGGGTTTGTTGCTAGCGAGAGCGGCGTTTTATATGTCGGATCTTGTTAGCGAAACTAGTCGGCAGGCCGTTTTATGTTCATTTCCGCCGGAAATTCGGCAAACAATTTCTAACGGTGCTGGGCCGTTGTGGTAGAAATTACTTTTTTTTAATTTTATGGACGGCAGTCAGTTTTGGGAGGTTTTCTGCTTTTTCGGCATCTTTTGATGCCTCGCTTGTCGTCTTTCTTACTGAAAGCTATTGTTTGTGGTGCGCGTTTTTAAGCGGTGCTTGCGTGTGTATCTTTTGGCGAAAATGGAACTGAGTCAGCTGAGTGCAATGGTACAGAGGTCAAACAACCATTGCAAGAGTAAGCTCATTTGCATACGACTTGCGTGCTCGCGGCGCAACCCTCAAAACTCCAACCACCTCCGTGGTTGAGCAGATTTAGTGTAAGCACGCCCTGGACCTGAGCCGTGGACCAAGCTGGACGCACCATTTTATTTTAACTGTTTTTTGGGGCAGGGGATGGAAGTGGAGGTTGGTACAGTGTTAAATATTAAATGTGAGGCCTTTTCGATACTCCCATTTGTTAGGTTTTTGTTTTCTTTCTTAACGTTGGGCCTATTGTTATATATACGATGTAGTTAGATTTTTTCTTATTTTCGGAGAAAGAGCTTTTGATGGATTTTGGATGCACGTTCTCCCTTTATTTTGTAATGGTGTGTCCCGCCTCGGTCTGTTGCCATGGCGAATATTACCTTTCCGACGGAGTACTAGGCTAAAAAATATAGTTTGTTTACTGGAATTACCTACCAACTCAAGAGTATTAAGAAAAACTTTGTTCTGTAAATCTTCCCAAATTCCTTGGAAGTCCTGCGTGTTTTTTAGAGAAATTTGTGAAAATGCACTTACCCAACCATCACACAACAATTGGGGAGTATTTTTTTTTTAAAATCACAAAAAATAACTCCCAATTTAAACGTACATCTGCAGTCCATTAATATATCACCAAAACCAATCATTTTTAATGCCTACTTAGCAACAATTATGTAACAGCATCCAGACTAGCAACCTCTGTTACTAAAAATAAAACTTAAAAAAAAATTACCTACTCAACATTAATATTTTTGGTCTTTTAATAGACACAACTTTTTATGCCTTATGCAATGGCAGCCCTTCTCAAGATGGGAGTACTGCTTAAGACTGCTCTATCGGATGACACATGGCCCGGAACGTTGACAATAAACTAGTTTTTTTCAGACAGTTTGGTAAGTAAAATGAATGCAAGCTGTTTTTTAACCTATACAGAGTAGTGATATTTGCAGGCATTTAGCCATTTACAATGTCAATGAAGGTTTAATCGCATTTCATATTTGACACAATATAACCTACTTTATGAGTGGTTACAACATAAAAAATACATGTAACCCTGGCCAAGCGGTACCTCCTCAAATTTATGAATGCAGTAACTTAGTTTTCCTAGAAATCTTCACTGTGTTGCCAGAATGAACTGGCTCGTGATCTGGATGTTATGTTGATTTTTTCTCCAGGGAGGTTATCAACATCATCATTGTGAAATATGTTAATAATACACAGCCCCATACTCAGTGAAGCATCTTAGAGACTCAGATTTGGCAAGATGAAGCTTCTCCAGCGTGATGAATACTGGCTGCTCTATGCATTGGGTCCCCCTCAATTTGCAAAATAAATAGAATATCTGTACACTAGTTATTGTCATTCGCCTGAACTTTGTTCGCAGAGACTTAGTAACACTTTTCTGTTTCTGTCCTGTCTGTCTGTCCGTCGCTTCCTTCTGTCTGTCTGTCCTGTCTTTCTTCTGTCTTCTGTCTGTCTGTCCGTCCGTCTGTCTGTCTGTCTGTCTGTCATGCTGTCCTTGTCTGCCTCGCCGTCCGGGTTCAACCTGCTTGTGTACGATTTACTGGAGTTCCGTAAAGCTACGATGTTGTAACTTGGTGGAAGGATTCGGGTCCCTGAGTTCCTTCTCGACTTGATTAGTTTTGGGCGTAAAATATTCTAATTAAGTATCTAATAATTTGCATCATTTACGAAAATTTCCCGCAGGGCTTGTGTACAGGTTTTTTCACATGAGTTTCTCTTAAGGCGTTTAATGATGTAACTTGGTGGAAGGGATCGGGCTCGGAGAGTTCTCTCTCGAACTGATTAATTTCGGTTCGGGCGTGATCGGGGGCAAATTTAAATAATGCAAATGAGCTAATTAATATTCAAAAAATCAGCCTATTGCTATCATTTTTAAAAAAACGGTACATCGGATACACAAAATTCCTTCACTGCATGACATCTTTATCCATGGTGCGCATCGCATTTTTTTTGCAATTTGAGTGTTTGAATATGGCGGCTTAGGTATGCAAATGAGCTAATTAAATATGTCTAATTACTGTAATCTCTGAAACAGTACAATCGGATAAGGGCAAAATTCCTCCTACAATGAAGAACTATGTCATGCCTCTTTTGTGGTGAATCCTAAAAAATTGGGTCAGGGCATTTTGGGCGTAAAAATGCTAATTAAGTGTCCTATTTTGCATAATTTACGAAAAAAGGCTTGTGTACAAGTTTCCAGGAGTTCCGTAAGGCGTATAATGATGTACTTGGGTGGAAGGAAGCGGGCTGAAGCGTTCTTTCTCCTCGCCTCATTAGATTTTTTGGGCCTATTTCGGGCAAATTAAGTATCAAATGAGGCACTTAATATGCAAAATTCGCCGTAATTGCTATATTTTGAAACGGTACATCGGATCCACAAAATTCCTTCACTGCTAGAGCCTAATATGGTGCGCATCTTGTTGCCCATTTGAAAGTAAAAGTGAATTGATATGCGGCTTAGTATGTATGATCTAATTCAATAATGCATAATTGCTGTCTCGCTGCAACGTTACATCGGATATGCAAAATTTCTTCTTTTTCACTAACAAATGAAAGACCTAGATCTGCATTCATTTTTGTGTGAATCATAATTAGGTCAAACAGTGCCTGTGGGGGCCAATTAAATAAAGACGAAAGGGGCATTTTGGTGTTATCCATTGACCTAATTAAATATTCTTTTTAATTGCTGTATGGTGAACAAGTACAGGGGTATGCCATATTTCTGTTTACACTGAGCACCAGAAGGCGGTGTGTTGTGGTGGTGTTGCAGTGGTGTGTGGTGTTGTGGAGAGGTGGGGGGGTTTTGCGGGTGTTGGGAGGGGGTGGGGTGTTGCGGTGTGTTGGAGGGGGTTGGGGTTTGCCGGTGTGTTTGGGAGGGGTGGGTTGTTGCGGGGTGTTGGGAGGGGTTTGGGTTGTTCGGTGTTTTGGGATGGGTGTTGTGATGGGGTTGGGTTTTGGGTTGGTGTGTTGGGATGGTTGTGTTTTTGGTGTTTGGTTTTTTGCTGTGTTGTTGGTGAACGGTTGTTTGTCTTTTTTTTGTGGAGGGGTGGTTTCTGGGGTTTTTTATTGGTGGGGGTTTGTTGCTTTTTTTTGGGGAGGTGGTGGGGTTTGGCGGTTTGTTGGGTTGGGAGGGATGGGGTGTGTTTCGTTGCGGGTTGTTGGGGTATTGCGGGTGTTGGAGAGGGTGGTGGGGTGTTTGGGTGAGGGGTGGGTTGTTGCTGTGGTTTTGGGGTAGGGGTGTTGGGTGGTTTGCTGGGTGTTGGGGAGGGGTTGGGGGGTGTTGGTGGATTTGGGTGGGGTGTTAACGGTGGGTTGGGGTATGGGGTGGTTTGTTTGTCAGTAGTTTTGGCGAGGGTTGGGTTTTGCGCGGTTTGTTGGGGATGGGTGTTGCGGGGAGTTGGAGGGGGGTGGGGTGTTGCGGGTGGTTGCTGGGTGTTGGGGAGTGGGTGGGGAGGTTGGGAGGGGGGTGGTGGGTGTTGTGTGGGATGGCTTCTTGTGTTTTTTTTGATTTCTTTGTTGGGGTTGTTCCTGGTTTCTTTGGGCGTTGGTTGGGGTTTGTTCCGTATTTTGTTGTGTGTTCTGTTTCTTTTGTTTTGCCGTGTTGTTTGCTCTTCTGTGTTTTGTTTCTTTATTTTTTTTGTTTCGCTTTTTCTTTTTATTCTGGTTTTTTGTTTATATTAAAAACTTTATTTAATTTTTCTTTTTTTTTGGGTGCTGGGTTGTTGTTTTCGTTTTTTTGTTCGTGGGTGGGTTTTGTTTCTCCAGTTCTATCTCTGTTTTTTGTCTGCCTTTTCCCTTGCTTATTTCTTCTTCTCCTTTGTTTTTTAGGTGCTCTTGTCTGTATTTTTTTTCGGTGTTTTTATTGTCCCGTCTGTGGTTCTTTGTTTTTATTTTTTCAGAGATGTATATTTGTGTCTCTAATTTTTTTTTCTTTTGTTGTGTGGTGTTGGGGCGGGGCGGCCTTAGTGGTGGTGTCTGTCGGTGCTGTTCGGCGGCGGCGGGTTAGGGTGGTATGCGGGGGTTGTCTCCGGGGCGCTTTACTTGTTCAGAGCTTGTGTCGGGCGGGGGCTGGGGTATTGATGCTGTTTTATTTGGGGCGGGGGTTGCTTAGGTGGATTGCGGTGTTTTGTCTAGCTGTGTTGTGGTGTGTTTGTTGACTAGTGATTAATTTTGTCTTGGCTTTGGTGTTTCTTTGGTGTTTTTTTTAATATTTTTAAGTCATGTTTTTTTGTGTTGTTTTGGGGTTGGGGTGTTGCGCGGGCGGGCGCGCGGCGTGGTTGCGGGGCGCGTTTGCGCGGGCGGCGGGTTGCGGGCGGCCGTCGGCGTGGTGTTTGGGGAGGGGTTGGGGGTGTTGTGGTGTGTGTTGGGGCGAGGGTGTGATGTTGCTGTTCTGCATGTTATTTTATTGCGGTGTTTGGTTGTGTTGAACTTTTTGTTGTTGTCTGATGAGTGTGGCTGTGTTTTGCGTTGTGTTGGGGCTTGGGGTTTGCTAGTTTTGACTTTGGTTTTGTGTTCTATGTTTATGGTTTTATGTTGGTTTTTTTTTTGTCTGTGTTTCTTTTTTTTTCTGGTGGTTAGTTTTGGTTTTTTTCTTGTTTTCGTTTTTTTTTCTCGAAAAATACATGATATAGCATGATTTTTTTAATTTACATTATTTCTATTTTTATTTTTCTTCGTTATTAGTTAAATGTCTTTTTGATTTGTTCACGTTTTTTTCGTTTAGTTTGTTTGTCTCTTTTGTCTTGAGTGTTTTCTCTTAGTTTGTATAATAGTTTTTTTGTTTGTTAAAAAAAGAAAAATTTGTTATATTTTTTGTTTTGGTTTGTTTTTATCTTTATGTGGAGTGCGGGGATTTTTCACTGGTTTTGTTTGTTTCTTTTTTTTTTGATTTTATGTTTGCTTATTAATTTTTTTTTCTGAGTATCTGTTTTGTTTTTTGCTTGTTTCATTTTTTGTCCTCGTCATTTCAGGAGGTGGTGTGTTAGTCAGCTTGTTGTATGTGTGATTTTGTCATTTACAGTTTTTAGTAAGTCGTTGTTTTGCTGTCTGATGGTTTTTCCTGGTTTTTCGCTGATTATATTTCTTTTCTTTTTGTGTTTGTTATTCGGTTTTAAGTAGTGTTTTTTGTGGTGGGCGCGGGGTCTGGGGGTGGTCTTTGCGGGGTGTTTTGGCGGCTTGGGCGTATTTTGGGTCGGGGTTGGAGGGTTTAGTGCGGGTTGTATGGTTGCGCTGTATGGGGTGTCATGACTTTGCGTCCTACGTTGGGTGGTTATGGTGCCTGGCGGATTGGGGTTCATATGCGTGGTGTTGGGGCCGTGGCTCTGGTGTGTTACAGATGGGCGCGCTTTTTTAATTTTTTTTCCTGTATATGGTTGTTGCGGTTGTGGGTTTTTTCTGGACATGCGTTTGCGGTTTTATGCTTTAGGTCGTCAGTGTTGTTTCTTTTCTTTTCTTTTTTTGGTGCGCTTGTTGTAGTGGGTTGGTTTGTCCGTATTGGTTTGTAATTCTTTGCGTGGGTTTGTTTAGGGTGGGGGCGGGCGGTGGGTTTCCGCTTTGGCTTTTTTGTTTTTGTCTTCCTCGTTGTGTTTGGGTTTTTTTCTTGTCTGTGCTCTTCGGTGGTGTTGGGGTTTGGTGGATGGGTTATATCCGCAATCCTCCACTGTATCGGCTTGCACAACTTCTTCGGGAACATTCTACTTGACAGAATGTTCAAATCTGCAAAACTCTGTTGTTGTATTGTAAACTCTTTCTCTGAATGTAGTGGAGAAAGAAACAGGGCGTGAAGCTTCAAACATAGGTGTGGCATTGATACGATAACAGAGGAGGGAAGCGCCAAAAGAAGGAAGATTTCACCCTGGCTCTCAAACACATCCCCATACAATTCCGCTCCTAGATCGGAAGAATTAAAAGTTTCTATCACACCTCCTTTTCCTGCCTCTTTTTTTGTCCTGCTACATTCACCATAGAAGGGCAAGTGTAGATAGGGGTCAAAAAACCGGGAAAATTGGACGGGAAGGCACAACAGCAGCTCTCACACTGCCTGGGTGTCGTTTTTCTGTCCATTTCATGTTGTCCTCTTTCCATGGTCTATCATATCTATTTTGTCTGTTTCTCATGCTTTCTTCAGCTCTCCCTCATCTCCTTGCCCAGTTCACAGTCCCTCTCTCCCCCATGTTGCCCCGCCCTCTCTGAGCGTTTTTCGGGGCGTAGAGATCTGGCACGTGAGGGGGTCGAGGGGAGTGACGAGCACTGTGGGGGCAATGGCAACTAGAGTGGCGCGCAAGCGCGCTCCGCGCACGAGACGGCTAAGCAGCAGGTGGAGGATCCCGCTCACTCGAGGCGCGATCCGGTGGCGAGCTCGCGCCAGCACTGGCCATAGTGTCGGGCTAAGGGGGCGATCAAGGATAAGAGGGCCTATCACCAGCGCGAACCCCGCGGGAGAGGACGGGCTACCGCGCGATGACGATAGCTCGCGCGGTGGGAGTGGCTACAACCAGGGGCGGCACCAGCGGAAAGGGAAACCGAGTGACACAATTTGCAATCGGGGGAAGGAAGCGGGCAGCCTGTAGAGCCGACGACATCGACAGGTTGAGTGGAATTGAGCAAAACGTGGTGTAAAGCGTAAACCAGCATTCTACGGTGTGTGTATGATTACAGATGCAATCATGGCGACTGTCCATCACAAGACAGCAGAGCGGTGGAAGACGTCTCCTAAGGGGGCGGGGGGCAGAGGATATGAAAAAAGAAGGCACAATTGGGGCCCGTGAGTAGACTTCCCTGGCAATCTTGCGGCAGGTATGAATATGTCCACCCCCTAAAAACAACATTTTTTGGTCTCCCAAAACAAGATTTTTGAGGGCTATTATGGCACCATGTTGGCATAGATTGTTGGTTGGGGTTTGGGCGAAGGTAAGGAAGATGTATTTTCATTAATCCACTCTACCATCCAAACTGAATCATGACTGACCAAGCACTCAATACTTGGTAGGGTGAAGAGCATGTGAGTCTCTTCTGAAAACCAAATGACACTATTTAGTTGACACATTGTCTGGAAGAGGCAAAAATTTTGGTAAAAGAAGCTAAAACTATTTTTCCTCATTTAACCCCTGCCAAAATTTTAGGGCTAACGGATGTTTAGTTTGAGTTCGGAGCGAAAATGTGCCCCAGTTTGGTTGACAATGTTAATTTTACACAGTACTACTCTATGGTTTAGCTCTCACAGAAAACAGATTGAACTAGAGCTCTGTGCCCCCATAGGCCACTGGTAACACACAGCCGATGATCAATATAAGTGTTGACTTTTGACCCCACTGAGCACAACACCCCCTTTTGTGAAAGGTCCCAAACTGTCCTCCCTCGTAATTAAGCATTGTTCTAGTGCAAAGGAAAAAATCTGCTATGCTTACTTCTGGAGATAAAAATTCTTCAAATGTAATTTTCGCTCAAATCGACTGTGTAAGATTTTGACCTTTGACCTTGAACTTTGACCTTTGGGTTCGGTCTAATCAAGACCCTCAACTCCTACCATTCCTGTTACATCCTGTAGCAATAATAAAAACAGACTTTTATCTGGTCCTCTATAGCTGAGATATAGGCAATTTGGTCTTATTTGTAGCATTTGTTGGCAAAACTGAACCCCCTTAATACCTTTGATCCTGGTATAAACAAACCCGAGATACACAACAAAAATGCATTGTTTCCAGTTTTTTAAATACAAAAGATTCTGCTACTTAGTTCTGGCGATAAAAATTCTGAAAGTTTTATTTAAGTTCAAAACCGGAAATGACCTGTAATGACCTTTTGAGACCCCCAAAATAAAAATACATTACTACATGGGCTAACATACATGCATATCTGAGTCATGTCACTCTGCTATGTTTAAATTTGAGAGAAAAAATTTTTATGTGTTTAAATATTTTTGTTTTTGACGGAAGTGACCCCTTATGACCTTTGACTGCTATTCCTGACACCGCATATGTAGCATGTGTAAGTGGTTCCTCTGAAAAGTTTAGTTGCATTCACAAAATCCTGTAGAAGACGATATTTTTTGCCAATTAAATGACATATTTTGGCTTTCACTGGAAATGACCCCCTTAAATGACCTTTGTTGACGGCCTTATTCTTGAACACCGTATATGATCATGGGTCATTGGTTCCTCTGACAAGTTTAGTTATATCGGCATAATCTGTAAAAGAAGATATGTTTGCGAATAATGACATATCTGACCCCGTGTGACGAGTAAAGTTCAATTGGGGGGGTCAAAGTCTATGGCAGGGGTGATGGTTCCCTGAGCTGTTATTTGGTCAATTCTGGTCACTATTGGTCAAGCCATTTTCGAGCTAGAACACTCTGACAGAAAATGAAGTACAACCTAGTAAAAACATTGGTAAAAATATTGGTATCAAACTTTCAGAGGGGGTTTTGGGGTGGAGGCCATCTTGCTATCAGATGAATACACGTATAACTTAAATTGGGTCAGTATA
Organism: Ophioderma brevispina; assembly: GCA_023653785.1. NCBI lineage: Eukaryota > Metazoa > Echinodermata > Ophiuroidea > Amphilepidida > Ophiodermatidae > Ophioderma > Ophioderma brevispina. The sequence continues at coordinate 100,155 of JAMKCH010071575.1, forward strand.
AATACAGGTTCTCTGTATAGTTAAATCACAGTGTGAATTAAATACAAATGGTTGTACCTATAAATTCCAAATTTAGTGAATTTTACTCTTATCGAGAAAAAGATAAGATGCCATAAAGATATCTAGCCATTAAAGATACCCAACTTCGGAATAATATTTACAGATACTCTATAAATGATTATTGACCACATATCGAGGGTTTCATCGAAATCACAGAAAACGGAATTATATTAACCTAAACGTGAATTAAAACCATCAGTCTGACCATAGCTCTATTTAAAATTCGCACCCGTGTATAACGTGTTATGCAGTATGGTCGGCACGTTTGCGTCATACGTGCCATAGGACATCACATTATGAAAGCCTCACGTGTGAAGGTATATGACGTTACTGTGCCATCCATATCGCATACCACAATATACATATCCCATAATTACCTAGCGCGAGTTTTTCAAATAGCGCATGGTCAGACAAAATGGTTTACTTCATTTTTATGGTTAGTAAATTCCGTTTTCCCATGAAACTACTCCATGTGTTTAAATAATTTAAATTTTTATAGCATATATTGTCTGCTATTCTTAGTACGGTTTCCTCCTTTAAGATAACCATCTACAGAGCATAACTGTAAAAACAAAACAAATGAAACCCAAACCAACCAAACAAATAAAACAAGCACAAACAAGCCTTCAATAGTCTATTGCATGTAGATTCAACCATAATATATGGTACTCCGGCATTATTCTTCTTCTTCTGCATATTAGGCATCAGCTAAACATGTTTCTAGCGTTGGAGCCCAACTCCCTGTTGGTTGGTTGGGGTAGAGAATCTATGTCCACCGGCCGACGAAGTTGGTCACTCAATTGAGAATGTGATCCGCAGTCCTGTGCGAATGGAGAGCCACATTGGCAGGCCCCTGGCGAAGGCCGCAGCCCCCATCGGGCATATTGCTGTTGAATTCGACCGACTCCTGTGCGAATCCGGTTTCAAAGGTGACCCATTCCTTCGGGGAGATTGCTGCCGCCAGTGGTGGTTGTCTGGCTTAGGTGGATAGGAGAATTGGTCCTGTCTTGATTATCAATCCAGGCAGTATTCATTTCTGTAAGATGTTGAATGGGGTATTGAGAGTTGAGCGGCGTGTCGGCAGAAGGTCTGCGAGAGCGCAGTCTCTTTCTATTCGCGTTGGTGGGATTATTTTGAACGTTGTTATGCAACAGGTGCGTGTTGTCCAGCAGGGCCTTATTCACTAAGTTTTGCGTGTGGTGTCTCTCCGAAGTGCTGCCAGGCAATGCCTGAAAGCACTGGTAGGAATTCATATGGGTAGGACGTAGGCAGCATTGATGGTTCTCCCAAAGGGCTCGTTGAGTACAGTATCCCAGCTTCTTTGTTTGAGAGCTGTTGCAGTTGGCACCATGCTTGGGCGGCATATTCGGCAGTGCTGTGACCAGAGCCAAGCAGTGGTGCGTAGGGTCGTGGGGCTGGCACCACATGAAGATCCAGCAGATCTGCACAGGAGGGGTTATTCCTCGAAGATACCTTGGCGCATACGTACTCGAGGTGCTGCCGGTATTTAAGCTGGCCGGTCAAAGCTTGACTCCAGGTAGGTTGTGTAGGATTGTATGGCATAGGGCACTCCGTTGAGGTTGATTTAAGCTGACGAGAGCCTCTTTGGGTGTTGAGGTTGAAGCAGTGGAGCGGTCGGTCTTGGCTTCGCTCAACTTCATTCTCCAGGTCTTCAGATATGCTGCACGTAGGCCCATGTCTGTAGTAAGTGTGGTTTCTACTTCTATCCAGTTGCTGTCCGAGTGGAGAAGGACAAAATCGTCGGCGTAGCCATATTGTTGATGTGTGTTTGAGGTAACGTCCTGATATACAGTTGAACAGCATAGGAGCGAGTACAGATCCTTGTGGTAACTCCGTCCTCATACGAACGCAGGCGATACTCTGTCCGATCATTACTGGTCTTGATAATAAAGAGCTCAAAGCTACTGTTTGCAAGCAAGTTACATATGAATTGTACATGGTGATGATCCGGGATGGTCCTGATAAGCTTGAGTGTCAGGCCTTGGTGCCACAGACGGTGTCCGTATCGCAGTAAGGTCCACCAAGATGACCCCTGCATAATACTGTGCTTTTTTTCGAAAGCTTTCCCTCAATATCAGTTGTGAGTTTTACATCTGGGTGGACAGTGCTTCGGCCACGGCGAGATCCTGCTTGTTCGTCAGGCAGATGGGGTTTGACGACGCGCCCAGCCGAGCCAGGATCAATCCTCTTCAAGGAGTTTGAAGAGACCACAGTAGTTGATATTGGCGGTAAGTTCTTAGGTTGTCGACAGGCTTGTTTTTGGTTTAGGGAGTGCGATGAGAGTAGCTCTCCTCCAGATCTTGGGTAGGACGGTTGGTGAGGCAGCATGTGTAGAACTCCTGGAGCCAACTAGACATCCCGTGGGCCGCATTGCTAAGAACTCAGCGTGTATGTTTATCCAGGCCCTGGCCTTTCCACTCTTTAAGTTGGCTGAATCAGAGGTACGCTCATCTAGTGGACGGGTGTTGAGCAATCCCCTCTCCTTTCAGTTAGGCTTGAGCACAATTTGGGTTTGTTTGGTTGCTAATCTGTAATGTTTTCGGGTACATTATTTTCTACTTGTCGAGATCTAAGAATAAATGGAAGCTCCTTTTTTTCATTTCTTCTTAACTATGATGTTTTTGAAATAACACAGGGTTGAGGATTTTCAGCATTCCATTTTGTAAATATGATAAGTACCATTGGTTCTCTTAAAAATCTGCTCCAAAACAGTCAAGTGGTCCCGACGGCTAGGCAACCATTTTCCACCCGCTCAGATTTGGATCAATCCCAAGGGGAAATTTGGGAAGGACCTGGTTTTAAAAATCAATTCTTACAGCAGTACTCGCATATATATAAAGTTGATCAGGGTATGTTGCTTCTTTGCTTTGCACTTTGCTTATTTATTTTCTTATTTTATCCTTTAGGGTAAATGGAAGGGATGGGTGATAATACAATTCTCGAAGGAGCGAAACTGAAATGAATTATTAATGCCGGAACTTCGGTATTTTATCATGTGATGATAAACTAAATTAATTTGTTTGAAAGATAACAGAAGTGCTCTATTGTGACTTGAACTGGAGTAGAGGAAGGGGCCAGAAAGGGATATATTTCCTCCCTAGTTGTACCACATTCTGGGTATGTCATAATCTGGAATACATTCTGGCCAGCAATGTCCGGCGCAGTTAGGGCTGACCAGAATGGTCTGCATGCAGGAATTATTAAAGCTGAGATGGTTTCCCTCTCTTTTGCATAGTTCCCTCTGTATTCTTGTTTGTACTTAAGATCATCAGTCACTCCTGTTCACTCTGTTACTACAAATTTTATTTTAGGTATGATGTTTTTCCTCCTCAACATCAGAATTGTACTTCTTACTGGTTGGTTTGATATTTGATTAAAGGACCCATTTTGGTATCCGTACCCATGAGGACTACCAGGGTCGTATGCCCAGACGGGTGAGTGGGGCCTTAGAAACAGTGACTTTTTGTAAAAGTGGACCTAACCCCTCAAAATGGTCCTTTAAAAAACCACTTTTTGAACATCTCATTACCAAGGTGGACTTTCTGTCGATTGTCTCTAAATTGTACATCTTTGTTATTTTAAAAAATCAGCATAACAGTGGACCTTTTCCACCTTGGGGGGGGGGCAACAGTAAATTCTGATTGGTTATTGTGTGATGTCGGAATCTAATCCAAGTTGTTAATATTTGACAGGCAATGCATGTAATATTTTAAAAAACCATTTTATCCTATTTTCTTTTGTTTTTGTTTCAGTGGTCTGCTCTCTTACTGATGTCATTTTGACAGTCACAGGTAAGTGTGCTTATATTTATGTCATGAAATGGGGAATCGGTTAGTTTCAAGAGCAGAACGAATAGATTATTGTTTAGTAAATTTATATCTATTCAAACAAGTCGCAAGATTTAGTTTTGGTGTGGAGTCGGGAATATGTCACACTGAGTCACAGATGGAATTGCACTATATTGCATTTTAAAGTAATTAATAGAATAGAAAAAGGCCAGCTTCCCTAAATTTCATATTGAGCTTGCAGAGCCAGCATTTGTAAACATAAAAATTTTAAGGATAACTCTGAGAGGTGGCACAATTTCATGGGCAGTGCGTCCCTATCCTTTTTCAGTAAGGATGTAATAATATTTGTACTGACACAATTACTTTGCTATATTTTACCAAATCAAAAATATGTTGATTTTAAAGCATTTGTTAAATTAAAACGGAACTGTGTTTTAATGGTTCAAAGGTTCCTTTAATTGAGTCCATTCGAAAGTGACCAAAAGCTGTATGTGAGACTCCTACTTCTACTGTACTTACTTTGTTTTTTTGCAATAGTCATTAAATCCATTTTGACTTTTGCCTTTTCCTTAGCAAGACTACCAGTAATGATTTGAACGTTGCGCATAATTAGTGCAGCCTTGAGGGAGATGTTTTCATACTTACCCCAATAAAACCTCTCCAATAACCTCTGGAATATTTCTACCACTTGGGAAAACTTGAAGGGAGGAAACCAACATTAAAAAGGAGAAATAATAAGAGAACAGTTTGATCAAGGTTTAAATCATACAATTACGCAAGATGGAAAACCAAAGAGGCCCTAAAAGCATATCCGAAAAGAATTGGAAAGGTGTGATAAAAAATTTCATTTCAGTGGCATGGAGAGATGTCTCTGAGGTGTGAAAAACGGGTCAAACATCCAGCTCCAGATTATCATGTGGAGGAGGGTGTTTAAAAATTGACAGCAAGTGGTTTGCGTTTCTGGTATCTCACGGTAAGGAGCCTTTCCTGCTAATTAACTCTCGAGCATAATTCTTTTCTCTGCGTCAAGAATACACCAGGCATTCCCGCAAACAGAACCATTCACAAAAGCGCACAAAGGAAAGACATAAGATTGGTGTTACACGCAGCAACTCTCGCGCGCATATGTAGACGCCTATTTCAGAAAGGAATTGTGACCACATAGCAAGAAAAGTAATTTCAACAGTCTATAGTGTGTTCATTATAAGGTGACGTGACTGTAAAGTACTTTGATTTTGTAGACTAAGGCTGTATGCAATCCTGAGATGTCCTTGACATACTGATGTTGCCATAGGTTCTAGCGGCCAAAAGTGTTGCGTGTTAACAGAACAGATATGCTTGTTGTAGAAAAATATTTTACCTTACACCAGACCGATTCCAATTGCTACAATTTTTAAAGTTAAAATTTGAGTTTGATGTGTGGTATTGTTTTGATATTAGAGACTTCAGGTCTTAAAGGAAAGGTTCTGGATGTATTTAAGTTCTCTTGGATTAAGGGAATTAGATTTTTAAAAGATAAGGGACTGTGCAGTAAAATTTGCGGGAAAAGCATTATTTTAATTAAAATTTACAAAGTGGACAAATATAGGCAACAATATTCTTTTGATAGGCAAGTTCTGTTCTCCAAATGGTTGTTTGTATATTCTATTATGAAGGATTCAAAAAAATTTGCCATAGTGAGACAGTAATGAAACCTACAAAAATTATTACACTGAGCCATAATTGCTGTTATGGCCACACATGCGAGTCTCTCAATGCGTCGCCGCGCCTTCGTGCAATTCAAACGTGCGTCATTTTGGCGGGTATGCAAGAATATTTGGTAACAGGAATTATGCCCGTGACTATAACAATGGTCATCCACATGCGATAGGCTACATTCATAGTTCATTGCCATGAATGGACTCAATTTCTCTGACCCTAGTCCAGATTGCTGATAGTCAACATAAGATTTTACAATCTGATGGAGTCAGTTGGTTGATGGGGCTCTATCTGATTGCCTGTGAGACATGCGCCATAGCGGAGCCAACTGAAAATAATGAAGGAAAAATAGAGGAAAACCGAATGAGTTGAATAGGGTGGTGAAGTGTGTGTGTGTAGGTGCATAGAGCTGGAATATAAACCAAGAGGAGTAATACGCGGTATTATGGAATAGCCCAAGCCCGGAACCGTTTTCTCTCACACACATCGCGCCGTGATTGTTGCTGATAAAGCACCCGCGCGTGTAGTCACTGTTGAGGCGCAAGAAACCAAGCTATAAAAATCTGTGCCGTCACGCGAATGTTACCAGTGTTGCATTCCCCAGTGTTCCATGTCTGATCGGCCGATTTCTCTGCAATAATTATGCGACAAAACCAATCGGGAAAGAAACTATGCTTCTAAAAGATTCCTGCATCCCGAATGCACAAAAATTTCCCGATGACCCCTGTTAATTTTTGCTTAGGAAAAGAGATATTTTTGTGTAAGTGAGATGCAGGTGGATCGTTGTTGTTTTTTGTTTTCACTAACTAAGTGTGA
>JAMKCH010071580.1:0-17617 GCA_023653785.1 Ophioderma brevispina
AATAAAATTTATGACCCTTCATTTTTCAATTTTGACTCTTGACAATTTGACCTCAACGGTCTTTGACTCTTGGGAAAACAATTGAGTGAAATTACTGCCTTTGCCCCCCCCCAAGATACTCCACTGGCCATCAATCATCTGGACACCAGTGTCGCACATGATGCTGTGAACTTTGTCAAGGAAACAAAAAGTATGTGGCAAGATCAAAGAAAATGCTTCTTGGCTTACGTTGCCAACACTTGACTTACAGTTCATACAATCACTGTATTTCCTTTGCAAACATTCACTGCATAACAGCTTACCTAAGTTCTGACTTTTAAGCTCGTATTGCTATTACGGACGAGAGAAGTATAGTCCTGCGAGTGCCATGTTAACTCATAACTCGTAATCAATAGCCATAGTCTATCATTCAGAAATGTAATATAACTGTTGAAAAAGTATAAAATAGGTTGACACTGTGCAAAAATATTGCAAGATAACCATAACTAGGCATTGTCCATAGAGAGATACAGTGCCCTCCAAAAACCCCCCCCCATCCCCAAAAAAGCCCCCCAACCAAAAAATGGCTCCGCAGCCACGTGCTCACATCCACGGTGCTCCGCAGCCACGTGCTCCACCACCCTGTCAATTTTCATTCCACGTTTGCCATTGTTTTAGTTTAACTATCTTTTCAGATAGAAGACATCAGTTTTTAGACCCTGTTCAGTACTCTTATAAATGAGACCTTAAGTCTGCTCAATATGGCAAGGGATTTTCAATATGACTTTTTCATTTGTCTGCCTTCCGGAAAATTCTAACACCACCCCTTTTTAGGGTACGAAGTTGATTTTCTTGTGACATGTGACCTTCAGTGATTTTCCTGCAGAAGACATTGAAAACCAATTGCCTTTTCAATTGCACCCGTGACTTTTCCCCCGCATGAGACCTGCCTATTGCTGTGAGACTACAAGCGTTTTCTGCTGTTTTTCCCGACATTTGGGTAAAATGGCTCAAGGGCAATGGCCATGCCTGGTAAAAAAGTGGTTTGGGAATGACATGTCCCGGAAATTTGGTATTTGGAGGAATTTGTGTCCTTTTAAATACAGAAATGACAATAATAGTCGGAGAGATACGGTCCAATTTCTGGCCTGACCGTAAAGTTAAGTATATCAATGGTGGATCCAGGATTTAAAAATGTTAAAATTAATTTTTTAGTTTTTTGAATTTTTTAAAATTGCTCCAAATGGGCTGATTTTGCAAGATTTTGCAGATTAAACCGGAGGGGCGCGCCCCCTCCGCCCCCTCCATGGATCCGCACCTGTATGGTAATTTTTTGCTGAACGTGATAGATAAGGGTGTAGAATTAGAATCTTGCCGGGTGGCCACTTGGTGCACCCTTGGCATTTGGAGAAATCAAAGATGGCGTCACCATAAATGATAATTAATTCTATTCACTATGGAGTTAATAATGTAATACTAAGGACCCAATGAACAAGTGCATGGCAATTGTAACATTGAGTCATAATTCAAATCAAAATGAAGCCAACTCTATACGCAAATACCTGTTGTGGCATCACCGTCTTTCTCTGCCAGGTTAACATCCATACCCCAAACCTGATCTGGATGATTCCACGTGCACACAAAGACACTTTCCCAAGAGGACCACTGAACTCACAAAAAACCATACGCGCATTATGTCTATCACATAATAAATCACTGAATCTCACAAAATCCCACATTTTATTTGCTAGGAAATCACTGAATCTCACAATATCTCACATAATAGAATTAACTTCATTTAAATCGCTGAATCTCACAAAAATCATGCCAGTGTCCATGCATCTTAAACCACTGAATCTCACAAAATCTCAAGTAGCTTAGTGCAGAGTGTTTAATCGTTGAATCTCATGTACCACTGGTTGTGTTTTGTGAGATTTTGTGGGTTAGGGTTACCACTATTGTGCACTGTGACAGGTTGGAGGCCAAAGGTCAATGGACATACTTTGTGTATTTCAGATTTTCCGCTCTTATTCCTCTGAAAACCTGTGGAACGCTGCTCGCTACCAAGTATTTTGCTGTTATTCCCCAGGAATACTGTGCACGTCGCTCTGACATTTTCACTGCTTTTCAAACATTAAGGTTTACTGCTAACTTCCATCAGTTCCTAAAAATATTTCGAATTTGATGAAACTAGTATTGTAATGTGGAAGCGAAATGATTCTGAGGATTTCCTAGTTACAGCCTATAATTATCGGACCTGGAGCCTGCCCGCTCAGGCCGTGAGGAAAAACATCTTCCCCTTTAATAATTATCGGACCTGAAGCCTGCCAGCTAAGGCGTGAGAAAAAAAACATCTTCCCCCGCAAGGTGACTATGGTTACTTGGTCACAACGCCCCGTGTCCACTTCAAGAACGTGTGTCGCGTCAATTAGTAGTAGTAAGCAGCCTGAAATCATGCTTAGCAGCACGAAGACTAATTAATTAGCTTAATGTAAAATATTTTGAATGGCCAGATTTTGCAGAATTAATTGAACTTGAAATACATCTATAAAGCTAACTGTAAAAAGTGTGGAAATGAGCTATATTGAACCTAGCAAACTTTGCATTCACAATATGCATTTATTGGCATTGACCTCATGAACTGGGGACAACAGAAAGAGAGAACTCACATCTAACTTTTTTGCAGTATACATATATGCGAGTTGATGAGACATCAACTATTGAACAAAGTATGCGCCGACAGTACACTACCGGGCAATTTCACGGTGATGTCCCCTTTGTAACGCCATGACGCATTTTATCCTAGAGATTATTTATGCTTGTTTAATTAAAGGAGAGTTGTAGCTAGAATATTTATGTATAATTATCAATATGAGCTGCAACTACGCACTAACTCTAAATTATCGATTAGAAGAGTAAGTGTGGAATTCAAACATATGTAACATCCATGGGGGGGAAAAACGGGGGGGGGGAAGGTTTTTCTTTTTTTAAAAATTTAACGTCCATGACACTCATTTGATGTGTTTCTATTATATGGTGAAGATTGTATTCATACTGGTTATTCAAAGAACTGTGTTGCTGTGGTTAGTACATTATTAAACAGGAACCATGGAGTTTGAGTTGACAACTTCAAGCGCTTTTGCAATGAATGGTGTTCAAAAAATGATTGTCCATTTCGTCACGTCCATGACATTACTTCTACAGCTCATATCTTTTTAAATCAATTGGAGTTCCTAGAAATTTCAGCTCATGTTAAAAAGTGAGACTGTCCTACATTACCACAAGTAAAATTAACATCCAAAGCACTCTGCCGGTAATTTGAATACCTTTCTGGGATACAGGAGTGTGATCAAAATCTAACGTCAATGACGGTGGAATTGCCCATAAACCACGTTTTAAAATAACCCCATTTTATGATCAATGAAAAAATGGGTGTTAAGACAGGACTTTAAAGGCTGATTCAGAATTTGAAATATATTTTTTTTCGTATGTAGATTAAACATAGTCATCGAGAACAAAGAACTTACCTAAATGCTTATCCCACGTTAGAGGTGAATCGGGGTTTTCGTTTTATGCAAGTAAATAGGTGTGCACACCCTAACAGTGCCATAGGATACCGTGTATACGAAAAGTTCCGGATCCGGAATTTGAAAACAAAGGGTGATTTCTATATGAAGAATCGATTGCGCTTAGTTATTTTACACAGTTATTATGGACAAGCATTGTATAGCAAAAACGCGATTTGTTTGAAAAATTAGTGCGCCCTCATCGGGAAATTTCTGAGTCGGGCCTTTAAATTGGTAAGATTAATATTTGACTTTAGAGCAAAATCTGTCAAGTGACCCTCTCAACATTGGGCAAGTGGTGCTACTGCACCCCAAATGCCACAAATACCATGATGGTACCATGGAACACAACTGGTATTTTGCAGTGGCGTTATAATATTTAATTCTTGTAAATGCGCGTCAAATCCATCGGAAGTGCTCAGGCGGGCCGCTGTGGAGTACCTTAGCGGCTGCTACAACACAATGATTAAATTCCAGCATGAAGGAAGGCTTTTATGGGAAGAAGTCTGGTTTTAGACCTTTGCAATTGGGGGGGGGGAAGAAGGTGTGCTGAGCATTTTGCTGAGGCAAAATTTGGGTCCTTTTTTCCATAGACAAACTGCACAACAGACAATTTGAGGCAAAGATCTTCTGAGATAAGCCATTCACTAATCGATTACATAAACCATTTTTAAGCCAGGGAGATCTGTGCCCTCAATTAATCCCATTGGCTGAGGAGGCATTTTCTTCTGCAAGTTTAAAGTTGTAGCCCAGAAAATTAACCACCATATCATGCAAATTCACTTTAATTACAACACAGAGACTCAAAACTCTTGGAAGAACACAGCAGGGGCGTAACTAGCTTTTTTTTTTTTGGCTGGGGAGTGCAAAGGGGGACTATATATAAAGTTTGTTAGAACAGTATAGGCCTGTGTTGTTTTCACTCTAAATGGTAGCGTGTGCAGGAAGTCAATAATTCCACCGGGGGGGGGACTTCCACTGCCCCCAATCTGGTTTACTCTGCTGAACAAAACAGTACATGTGACATTGCACATCATGACAAGGTACCTATGGCACTATTAATGAGCTAATCTGTCATTTCCCATCTTTTTTATTGAAATTTTCCATTTGAAATATCATATGAAGTCTGGTGTTTATAACCCACAGACGATAGGTGCTGCCTTTGGTGCCAAGAAAGTAGATGTAGAAGACCGAGTAGTAACAATGGGAATTTGGGTAAGTAGAAATGTGAAGGATAGTTAAAGGGGTATGGTCCGATTCTTGATAGAATGGCCTTCATCCAAAAACCCAGCTTTAAAGTTTTGCGCTAATTTTTCAATTCGTTTTGACGCGACAGCTAGAAACGTGATTTTGTGAGCTCCATAGAGTACTCTGTAAAACTAATATTGGTCGACCGAAATGAAGTACACTCGCTCATAACTCCCAAACCAAACATCGTTTAGCTCTAAGATTTAATTCACAGGCCTAAATGAGAAAAATAGTAGCTTTCTACTGCTACCAAAATTTCGACCTCTTCCGGTAAAATCTGGGGTTCTCTGGACGAGGCTATTAGCGATTGGACCATGGACCTTTAAGATTCCATGAAAACTTGAGCTTCTGAACACTAAAATAACTTGAACATAAAGGTTGGTATTCTGAAAGGGAGACTAACTTTAGACCTGGGTTTAAACCAGGGTTAGTCCTACAAGAGGGGACCTTTTTTTCTTACAACATACTCTAAAAGGGTGCTGTAATGAGTGAGAAAATTTCTCATGGATGGCTGGAACAGCCCATCCATGAGGAATTTTCTCACTTGTTACATTTAACTTTCACAGTATTTTGAAAGGAAAAAAGTCCCCTCTTGTAGGACTAACCCTGGTTTAAACCGGGACTAAAGTTAGTCTCCCTTTCAGAATACCAGCCAATGAATTTTAAAAAATTATGAAGAGAGTACTAAAAAGCTGAATGAGTAGTTTAAAAAATGTATTTTTGCAGATTTTGAATTAAAAACACAATTTTGGAATTGAAAAATAACATGTACAAAATCCAATAGGACCATTGTTTCCATGGCGACCAGAGTAGGCAAAACTATTAAACTAATTTCAAATGTATTCTAATTTTCACTTGCATAGGTTATGTATTTCAGGAAGTCACTGTTTTCTTTTATGTTTTTCTTTTTTTTTAAATTTATGTTTTACTTAGAATAATCCTATTATTTACCTAAGTACTACTCTCCTAGAGGGCCCTGTTGTATAACATAGTTTCGCATTTAACACTTACGTGCCTAAGGTGATTTCACTCACGTTGGTGCCTAAGGAAACCACTTTCCCGAGGGAGTTTTCAAATGAAACTCATACCACCTTTGAGGGGGCATAAGACAAGACCACACGTGCAATATAAATGAGTTCCGGTTTATCATCTGGAAATTAGGGGCAAATCATTGTTTTCGAAATGCGTCAAAATCGCTCAAAAGTAGTATGATGTTTCCCCGACCTTGCTTCCACAGCATACACATTGCAAATCATTTTGATGTTTATATCTGCTCTAGAAGGACCAATTTACATATATTAAACACAAACATTACCATTTTGTACATTCTTGTATTTTTTATGGGGGAAGTCGTATTTGCCATAGGTTTGTACAGCAATGGCGCGCAGTCGTTCGTTGATGGAATCGCTTCTTTTCAGCACATAAAGGGTTAATTATTTTTTCTGATTATGTAATTAATTTTGTTTCATGCATATGAACATAAGCAGGAAAATATTTCTGGCAACAGGGTTTGCTAATTTTTATTTTTAAAATCACACTCCCGTTGGTGCCTAAGGGAGGGGGGGGGCGTTCCTAGGGACCCAAGCTAATTATCTCATTAACGGGCAAGAAATTTTAGTAATTTTTTTATGGAAAGAAGCGCATCAATAAGTTAAACAATTACAAAAAATTTGAGTTTGAAAATATTTTTCACGAGTGAGAAATCGCCGAAAAACGAATCTTGGGTACTATGGAACCCCCCCCCTAGGCACTTAAGTGTTAAAGCATGCCTTTACCATACAAGTATTTAAATTATAATGTCAAAAATATTTAACTATAAAAATAACATAAAGCCAAATTAAAAAAGAAAGAAAATAACTATGAAACAAATGAAATATGGCAGTGAAAAATGCGGTAGCTGGTAACGTTACTTGACCCCGCCCCATTTTCAGACCGTTTTTTCCCTCCAAATTCCACATTTTTTTCAGATGACTAGAAAGAATCTCAAAACCTATAAAAACAAATGTGATAATTGATCACATTTTTTTTATGAAACGCCAAATTTTGGAACTATGTTCATGGTCAGACACACATTTTTTTTTATTGCCTTATGTTAAAAACATTCAACACCAACTGATATTTAATATCAAAAAGATAATCCCCCACATTGCATTTAACAGATAATATAGAATTGAGATAAAACAAAGGAAGTGATCTTGAATTCTAGTTTGGTAAGACTGAATTGAGGAAGTATACAAGCAAAAACAAAGATACATATGGCCAAAAAAGAAAAGTTTGTCTCAGTTTCATTTAACCCAAAACCCTAAGCATTATGCATTTTGTTTTAGTCAAAAAAGCTATGTGCTATGCAGAATTCTTTTTCATTGAATTTTGAGACCAATTTTTAGGCCACTTTGCAGCCCCCAAATTTTCCTTTTTTCTGACCAATTAAAACAAAAATGTTCAAGAGTAATCTCTTCAAAAAACAAATGTGGTAAAATGTGATTTTTTCACCAGTAAGTGGGAAAGTGAGACAAACTTTCTTTTGTTTTCTTGGCCTATAAGTAGGAGTTAACGGCACTATCAGTGATTTGCTTAATGAAATCGACACAATCATCAAAAATTAAGATTTTTGCAGTTTGTAACAAGAACGAGTATCCTAACCTACCCTGCAAATGATAAGACCAGAAACAACCTTATATGGACACAATCTGAAATTTTAGCCATATTGTGTCCGTTCACGGACACTTACTACAACACAAATCTTGAATGGAGATCGTTATATGAGAACACTGTTGTTTTGTTTTCTTCTTTTCCTGTCAATTCTTAAAGTGCAAAAAAGTAGCTTATGGGAATTCTACAGGCTTATCCTTCACTTTTAAGCTATTCCTGCAAATTTCAAATATTTTTGACCTCTCCTGATAGTGGGCTTTAAAGAACAAACTCAACTTGCAGTGGAGATCTTCAACATGTTTTATTAAGCTTGTATTCCATTCTATTTATGCAACTGAATTAAACATCAAATTTGGATGTTGTTATTGTAGGATCCAGCCAGGATCAGAAAGATACGAAGCAAAGCAATGAGTAGAATATACTATAGAGGGGCCAAAGCAGCAATAGTGTGTTATGGTAAGTTAAATTCAATATCCTCATAAGATTTCCTGACTATCATGGGGTTTCTGACATTCAAACAGCTGTGAAAATGTAAGCAATTTCATTGGGCAATGCCCGGGTTCAATTCGCATTACGTTTGCTGTGTATTGACGTTATTTTTAGGAGTGAAGCGCTGCGTCATATCGCGTTTTAATACGTTGCGCGCACCTGGCAATGTCGAGTCTCGTGGCGTGTGATTGTTGTATTCAACGGGTTGTTCGATTTTTTTGTCATGGGTGGTGACAGTCCTTTTTGTTGTATTTAAACCCTAAAGTATCGCGTTGTGGTTAAAGATGACCTTAAATAATAAAGCTGTTTAGAATTGGGGGGGGGGACCCCATTATTTATGGTGGAAGAACTCCGCCTACGGCCTTATTTGTACATTACCATAAACAAAACATCCCATAAAATACATTTACGAGGGTTTGTTTTTGTTAAAATGTGTAACGTCCATGAGCTCTTAGCAATAATTTTATTAGTATAATTATTTTTTTCACATGTTAGTATCTCCATATATGTAATTAAAATTGTTGTACTAGATATGATTATAATCAATTGCATGGTGTGTAGGTACAGGAAAAAATAGTATAAAACGTCATGGACGTTTACATACAGTGGAAAATCAGAAGTAAATTCAGGGAGAGGGCGGCCAAGAATTCACAATTTCAGACGTCGCCATCATTGGTTTAAACGTATAAAAGCGAAAATCTTGACGAAAAAAATTCTGAATATTTGTCTCGCCTGAACTTTGTTTCGGCATTGGACTTAGTAATCACTTTTCTGTCTGTCTGTCTGTCTGTTCTGTCGGTCTGTCTGTCTGTCCGTCCGTCTGTCTGTATGTCATGCTGTCTGTCTGCTGGCCGGACCGTGGTTCACGGGCTTGTGTACGTTTATCTGGACGTTTCCGTAAGGTCTATGATGATGTAACTCGGAGGAAAGAAGCAGGTCACGAGTTCTCGACTGATTAGATTTGGGTTAAAATATGGCTAATTAAAGTATCTAATTTGCAAATTAACGAAAATTTCCCGCAAGGCTCGTGTACATGTTTGGATTCCGTAAGGCGTCTGATTGATGTAATGGTGGAAGGGGAGGCGGGCATATTTCGGTTGGTAAAATTAATCTATGCAAATGAGCTAATTAATATGCAAAAAACAGCGTTAATTGCCTTATAATTTAAATGAAACGGTACATTGGATACGCGAAATTCCTTCACTGCATGAAGCCTATCTGGTGCGAATCTTTTTCCAAATTTGAGCGCGTGTGATACAAGCGGTTAGCTTAGGTATGCCAATGAGCTATTAAAATATGCGTAATTACTGTATCTCGAAAACCGTCCATCGGGATAGGCAAAATTCCTGTCGCTGCCATGAAAGAAAGAATATATCATGCATATTTTGGGTGAATCATAATTGGGTTCCAAATGTGCATGTGGGGATTTTAATTAAAGGGGCATTTTTTGATACAATTGATCTAATTAAATATGCAAATTGCTGTATCACTGAAATGGTACATTGGACATGCAAAATTCTTGCTACTGAGAATTCTATTGCCGTACATCTTTGTGTAAATCACAATTGCGGTCAAAAGTGCAAGTGGATCAATTAAAGCGGGCATTGTTTGATTGAATTGTCTAATTAAATATGCGTATTGCTTGTTGCTGTTATCGACTGTAAAGGTACATTGGATATGCAAAAGTCCTTCGCTAAATGAGATATATATGGTAACATCTTTTGTGTGGAATATATAATTGTTGTCAAAAATGATGTGGGCCACTTAAAGCTCAAAGGGCATTGTTGATTATTTTAAATTGCAACTAATGCTAAATGCTTGTCATTTCCCCACATTTTCTCAGGTCTGTCAAATTGGTCAGTGTGCAAATATACACCTTCAAAAGGGAAATTGATTCAGGGAGTTTGTTTACTTCAATAAATTAGGTCAGCATTGTGTTTATGGTCGGAAGCATATGGCGAGGTGTGATTGTGGTGTACAAAAAGGTGTACAAAAAAGAAGACTTATAAAAAAAAGGAGGGTACACCACAGCAAAGGTATTAAAATCAATATATATGGCTAGATCAGTGGCCATGTTTTCATTGAAATGGTTGTTCTAATTCTGGTCAGTCTTATGGTTGCCAGCCTGTTTAGATATCTTGGAAAATGTGAAAATACGAAAAATTGGCATTTTTCACGCTTTCTATAGACCCTAGGCGACTCAAAATTAAATGTTTAGGTGGTCACATGATTTTTTCAAAAAAGTGTTGCCAAATTGAATAAATGTTCTATTTTACTAAATTTAGTGAATTTAAGGGATTGTTGCATGACTTTTCATTATTAAATATCTACAATGGAAATGTTGTGCCCCGGGGGGGTTGGTGTCAATGAAAGAGAGGAAATAAAGAATACTATAAATGCAAAACCCGGAGGGTGTTACTCCTAACAATCACTTGGTTATGATTATGTTGGGGAAATTCAAGATTAATATATCCCAAAAAGGAAAGATGTGTGACCTCTATGTGGTATCAAATGAAAGCGTGAGAAGTATAGAATACTATAAATGCAAACCCGGGGGGCTACCCTAAACATCTCTTACTTGTGCCATTGTGGGGGACTTTTCAAGATTAATATCTTCCACGATGGAAAGTTGGTGCAGCTAGGGGGTTGTCAATGAAAGAGGTGAGAGGTCATAGAATTACTATCAAACTGCCAAAACCCGGGGGGTGTTGCACTTCCTAAACATGTAGTTTGCTCTTGTTGAGGACTTGTCATGATTAATATCTCCACCAATGGAAAATGTTGTGGACCCTGGGGTGGTGGTCCAAATATGAAGAGCAGGAAGAAAGATACGTAAAATGCAAAACCAGGGGTGCGGTGCTGGCTACTCCTAAAACATCTCTGACTTATGACTCGTGAGGGGGGTTTCAACATGCAAGATGAATATCTCCACAAGGAAAAATGTTGTGACCCCTAGGGTGGTGTCAATTGAAATAGTGGGAAGTAAAACTAGTAAGAAATTGGAGTTTATCTGGTTCCACAACTTTTTTGGGACACCCTGGACTCGCCACAGTTGAACTCTGGTGTGCTGCTTTGTTTACAATCAAGCGCGAAAACAGGCGAGACTTGTGGTTCGAGAACCGCTTGTTATATGTTGTAAAGGAATATATCTTCTTATTCCAAAAACATTGGAGTGAAGAATTCAAACTCCACTGGAAGGGTTATTCTGTTTTTTTGTATGAATTACAACGAGGACGAGGTCGTATGGGGGTTATGGGGGGGGGGGTTGAACACCCAGGACCGACCCATATCAAAGTACACAAAATTGTTTTGGTTTTGCACTTCATTATTTGCTGTAAATTCTTTTGCACTAGTTTGGGTGGTTTTGCTCCTTATGAATGCAAGGCGTGGCCGCCACCGCCTGGAAAAATTTGAAACTCAAAAGAGCGCCCTTAAAAAAATCAAAAAACTAAAAAATTAAAAATGTAAGTTATAAAAAGTTACCTATCTTGCGTTTGGGTTAAGAAAATTAATACCATTTCAGTGGTTACAATATCATAGAACAGGACCCCTGAAATATTGACAGGCACCAATTTTAAGTAAAAATTGCAAAAATCTGTGGTTCGAAATACATTTCCAAAACCATCAAAAATTAGAAAACACACTGAAAATCAATATTAGAATGCAGATTATACAGATAAGGTATCTTTTTCATGTTCAATGGAAATTGTTGCATTAAAAGAATTTCAATTTTTAGGCTCAAGGGGACATTGCCGGGGAATGCCCATAGCACTATTTTGTACATTGTCATTGTAGTCTCACTTTAAAGTGTTGTATGATGTTTGAACATAATTCAGTAACTAACACAATTGACTGACATATGGTAATCAAAGGTAACTTGTCTTTGTAAAAAATCATTCTGCGCCCAAAACTATTTGTTATAGAGCTAGACTATACGAATGTTGTATGCACAAAATACTACATCATAACAAAATTAAAAATATTTCGTTTTTTTTAAAATAATTTTACAAAAGAATCAACACATAGTAGATCAGCATCCACACATTTATGTGAAATGTTTTTACTACATAGTGTTTACATAATACAAAAACAAACAGGACTGCAACATTTAGTATCACACGATATTACATACATACGTGCATACCTTCAAAGTGCTTCAAAATTATCAATGAAAACATGCCCAACTGGCAACTCAGTGGAAATTTATAACGTTCCTGGGACCACGAACAAACTTTTACGGACACTCAACAATATTTAAAAGGAGTCTAGGTTTGCCGCCGGGCACCGTTTACTCCCATGCCATACACACGCAACAGAATCCTCAAACCACACCAACAAAACGAGGCAAGTCGTGCTAATTACGAGGTCACACACCCGGCCACCATGCAGGAATGCATGTGTGTGATCTATTCCAACCAATTTACAGCACGGGGGCGTTTCACATGTTGCAGGTGTCAATCAGGGAAATCCGACATGCGCGTGACACAAGGGTTGCGACAGTCGTGATACTGTGATATTGTAAAACACGATTGATCGAAACTAGCAAAACGGTTTATAATGGAACGATGTAATGGATGGAAATGTTTTGAAGAAGTTGGTTTTGCATGGATGCATATCAGCAATGTCAGTAGCATTAAGACGATGTCAGAACTAAACCACTGACATTTTTGCTAATATAGACTTTGATCTATTGCAAACCAAATTGTACTAAGGTCTATGAAATTATTATGAGCAAAAATGGGAATGAAATGTAATTGGATTAATTGACTCAGTTGCAAGTTTCTGTGCTTTGGTTGATAGTAGCGCTATACGGGGACCCAACCATGGTTTATTATATTAAGCAGTGGCGCGCTTTTTCCAATATGGCTAATGATGTGTAAAGAAGTTCATTTGTGGGGACTTCACTGAGACACAGTGGCGGGTTTCTGTCTTGGCGGTCCTTGATCGATCCCTGGTATTTCCCATGGTAAGTTAAAATGTTGCCTAAAGTAACCAGGCAAGTTTCGACACAGAGTGTCTTGCCTATCCTTGTATGGACCTATTTTGGCCCGTGGTCCAAGGCCATGTGGCATTTTTAATTTCAGAGCCATTTTTAAAACAGGCATTTTGGTTTATTTTTGAATGAGAAAATGTGATTTTTTTTGAAAAAAGTGCTACATAAGGGTCACAAATTTCATTTCTTAAAAACAATACAAGTGATTCAAATGATAGTTTTGTTTATAAAGTAATAATTTTACAGTAAAAGTGGTTTGCAACTGTGTAGTTATAAGTTGGTGTGATTTGAGCATTTTGGGGATATTCATTAAAAAAAATGAACAAAAAAACACATTTAGATTTTAACTGGAAACAAACCTTGATTTCTTTTGCCTAATACTACATTACCCACCCATTAAAAATTACAAATAAATCCTAAGTACTCTTTCCTCTCTGTTTTGTATGACAGACATTTACAGATGGAACTAGTTTTGATAGGGCCAAAATTTGGGTAGAAGAACTACTAAAAACTGAAGAGGGTAAGTCAAGAAAAATAAAGGAATTATTTGATCACCACCCTTGATTGAATTTTATGTTAGCAGCTGTACATTTTGTTTTTACAGTTTTGGATGAAGTTGAACCAAATGAACCATAAAAATGACAAAAATTTAGCACAGTGTAGAGGAATCACCCTTAAGTCAATTGCTGCCAAAGTGTACAACAAGATTCTACTATGAAGAATCTTAGACCATGTACAACCAGTGCTGAAAAGTAACCAGACTGGAATTTAACGTGGAAGGGGTTTTGCCTAGCAAATTCATAGCCTCAGAAAGAATCCTGGAAGGTTTCAAAATTACCAAATCCCACTCATCATCTCATTATTTCAAAAAAGACATTTGACTCCATCGACAGAAAGGTTATGTTCTCTGTTCTACATCACTATGAGTCTACGACATGTGAACCCAAGTTAATAGTCATAGACCGGGAGATACCAGCAATTTAATCCTGATTTTTTACCAGGTCTCTTGTTATGATATTTGTGTAGGACATCCCTTGGGCCATCTGAAAACCAAAGTGTCGCGAGCGGTGGAGCGTGACGTCAGAGGTCAGTGACCTCTAAATTTGCATGTTCTTCACCAACATAGCTATTCTTAGCGCTACTGATCACATATAAAGAGTAAACATAACAAATTGGGTATCAATTTAAAGAAAATAAAATTATCTATTCGATGATATCAAAATTTGTGCTATGAGATTGAAGCAGTAGCTAGTTATAGGCCAAAAAGTGATGATTTTGTCAACTTTTTTGCTATTTTTTGCCTTACTGGCTGAATATAAATGGAAATTTTTCTTCATATTTTCCCAAAATTTGACCCTATATATATATGCTACATACACCTGAGAAAAAAAAGTGTTTCCCTTTTATAGTTTTTGCGTAATGGTATTTTAAGTTGACCAACTCAATTTCCGTATTTTAACTGATTTTTGCTACTTTAGGCTGTTTCCTCTGACTATAATAATTGATCGTTATATGCACCTTTCGGAAACAAGTTGCAAATCTGTCATTCAGGTATAAGATTAATGGAATGGTTCTTAAATTGAATAAAATGGTTCTTCGGGCAACCATCAGAACCATTTTGACTTCGGTAGAACCATAAAAGGGTCTGCAAATGGTTCTAAAGTTTTGAAGAAAGCTCTATGAAGTACCTCTCTCTCTCTTTCTCTCTCTCTCGAACCACGAACAAAATTAACAACTCTTTGAAGAACCATTAACAGGTTCTATAATGGCCAAATGGCTCTTAAAGGTGTCTGAATACATTCTGGTTTCATTCAAGAACCATTAAGGACAATCGTTTTTTTTTTCTTTATTTTTTTGTGGCCCCCACTTCCGAAATTGGGGGCTTGGAAACTGATTTTGTCCGCAAAGTAGGCCTTCAGGAAATGAAAGTTTGAGGAAATTTGCAGGGTTTGGAACTAAAATTTGGCTACAATTTAGTTTCAGAGGCAAACATTTTCCCAAAAAAGGACCGTAAGAACTGAATTATGCTTCAACTGGGGGTCTTAGGAATTTTTTTTTTTTTTTTTTTTACAAACTCGTAACACTTCCCTAACCCGGATTCCCTATATGTCAGTGCCACCGGGGTAACCCATACAGTCAGCATGCAATATGCACGTTGTTATACAGACCGACATCACTCAGAGGGTGTATCGAGTCAATCCCACAATGCAGCAGTTTTTAGAAATTTCACCTGAATAGGGTTATGCGATCCCACAAAAATCCTATTTTTACCACGTAACAACCCTGACCTATACGCGTATTTTAGCTCACAAAGCGTTTGTACTGACATGTTTTATTACAGTAGAGTACAGGCACATTGCATTGAATTGTGGGATTGATTCAATAACCCTCTGGACATCAATGTACTACAGTTAGCCTACTTTATGTTACTTATTAAATATCCATGCAACAGTAACATAGTGCTCAAACTGCAGACTGGATTTTTTTTTTTTTTTTTTTTTTCCATATTTACTGGCCAATTTCATTATCGTCACCATCTTCGTCAGAAGAAATGAAGTCATCCTTACTTGAAGATCATCGGCACTTAACTGAACATCTTGAGTGTACGTTGATTCATGGAAAAACATAATTGATCATTGCTGGTTGTCGTCTCCCGCCATCTTCCATCTATGTTTCTCCGATTCAAGATCCATATGATTAGCAATTACATTTCTTCACATCATTGTAACATAGTTCACTCGCTGAACCTTTTGCGTGAATGCTGCTTTTTTGATGGTTAAGTAGGATTTGACTCATATCCCTGGGTGCATAATTTGAAATGACATATCTAGCATCATTCACATCATGCAACTTAGATTGTCCATTTTTTTTTTTTTTTTTTTTTTTTTTTTTTTTTTTTTTTTTTTTTTTTTTTTTTTTTTTTTTTTTTTTTTTTTTTTTTTTTTTTTTTTTTTTTTTTTTTTTTTTTTTTTTTTTTTTTTTTTTTTTTTTTTTTTTTTTTTTTTTTTTAAGGAAAATGGGGAGAAGAACAGCAAAATAATGGCCACAGTGTTGTTTGTTCCCCCCCAAGATTTATAGGGGCCCAGTTCCATTCACACCATCATGGGCTAATGTAGGACACTGGGCCCCACACAACCTGTTTCCTACCAAAATGCGATGGGCCCAGGATCAAGAGCAGATTTTCAATTATTTCTTCACTCCGTCAGACACCCCCTAGTCGCACTAAAATGCGACATTGCGTCATTTCACGACCCAAAAGGGCCCCACCTTAAAGGTGATCCTCATTGCTCAGACGGCATATATTAAGCTATATACCAATGGAAAGCTTACGACTTCAGGGTGCCAAAAATATCTTTTCCAAAAAAAATAATCGAATAATATAGCCGCTATAAGCCAAAAACTAACCCTATATTCGTTGCGATTTTACGCCCAAAAATACACTTAAGCTTTCCTTCTCTGACCTTGGCAAATTCGTGTGACGATAGCGATTGCACAAGTCTTGTTGCGCAAAGCATCTTCTTCCAATGTAAAAGAACCCCAAATCGCTCCTCTTCTCCTGTTTTGATTTCGCCAATATAGCAATAAATGTTGGTTGACTAGGTTCCTTGATCTCTGTAGATTGGTAATTATAATTCCCGGCTTCATAAGTGTGGCATAAATGTGACAACATCACTTCCGATGAATCGTGAGTAGCAAGCAGAGCTCAGACGCCAGCTATGTTTACACGAAAGTGTGAGATTTTGACCACCACTCATTCTCCTGGAGCATGAAAAATAAATAACGGCCCTTTGAGGTTAGTGAGGGAGACCTGCTCCTGGAGCATGGGTGGTCAAAAACTACCGCGTGCGTATAAAGACACGGCTCTTCCATTGATTTATGTTACACCCTCTTATGCTAACCGATGGAATTGCATGAGGTATAGGCACTATCAGGGGGAGTAACAGAAAATATCTTAATCTACGTTTCTCAGACCGGGAAACAGTCACTCAATTATGGCTATTGAACCTTTTTTTTAATAAATCACTGTTGGCTTTGCTAGTGGGATTCCGGTAAAGCCTTGGCTCATCGAGCGTAACATGGCGGTAATTACATTAATTAGCGACAATTTGTTCACCATAATAAATTGCAGCAACACTGTGAAGCAAGGAATTCAGTATGTATAAAATGCCGACTGAACCGCCTTCTCTGTGGGATAGAGCCATCAATCTACCAGATAGTTATCTGTATCTGTATTGCTCATAATTCTGATTAATTTGAGCAAATTTTAGAGAAAACAATGGTAAGTCTTCGAAAGCGCAGAAGCGAGCGATACAAGTGAATGGGATTTTGTTTCCACCACTGGCGAATGCCAAATTGTGTAATACTTGCATAGAAGCTCATAGACGATTACACATCGGTGACGTCACCACCTCACAGTGCCCAAGTCAATAATATTGACTTTTGCTGAAGTGGTGTTGCTTGAAAGACGATTTTCATTTTGGCTCTTGTAACCAAATCGTGAGTAGCATAAATATAACACCGTTACATATAAAATCGCGATAAAATAAGCTTTCCATTGGTATATAGCTTAATATATGCCGTCTGAGCAATGGGGATCACCTTTAAGCTGCTGACAGGGTCCGTCTCCTTAAATCCACCGCTGCCAATGATTGAATGCCGATCAAGATTGCCCATGTTTTGCCATAAGCTG